>SJYC01065312.1:0-73095 GCA_006408675.1 Madoqua kirkii | reverse complement strand
TTGCTTTTTTTCTTCCATGTTCAATATTAAAAAGGCTACACAAAAAAATCACCCATCTTGACAAGTTTTGTTAAATGCACCTTGATATGACAGCTGTCATATGCAATCTAACAAAATTGTTTCAAATGAAGTTTTAAAGATGATTAAGCACTACTAGGGGCTTCCCAAATGGCACTTGTAGTAAAGAACCCACCTGTCCATTCGAGAGACATAACAGACCCAGGTTTGATCCCTGAATTGAGAAGATCTCCTGGAGGAGGGCATGGCAACCAACTCTAGTATTCTTGCCTGGAGAAGCTCATGAACAGAGGAGCCTGGAGGGCTACAGTTTATAGGGTTGCAAAGAGCCACTTGTGTGAAGTGGCTTAGCAAACATACAAACACTCTAGAGTCATCTTACAGAGAAAATACCTGAATGAACCTTTCAGGCAAAACATAATGGATATAGTTGGTTAATATTATGCTTAGGACCTTTTGCAAAAATGTGCATTGGATATTTGGGCTTGTAATTTCCTTTTATCATGATGTCTTAATCAGGATTTACTACTAAAGATATATGGCTCTATGTAATTTTTGAAGAATTTTTCATGGAGCATGGAGATTTAACAGCACAGTCTCTGACAGCCTGGGCTCTAATTTTAGCTCCTTTATTTACTGACTGTGTAACTGGACCAAATAATTCTAGACATTGGTGTTAGAAATCTCAGCCCATACTAGCTATGTGACCTTAGAAAAACTATTCACTATATTAAATTGTTCAGTTCAGTTCAGTCGCTCAGTTGTGTCCGACTCTTTGCAACCCCATGAATCACAACATGCCAGGCCTCCCTGTCCATCACCAACTCCCGGAGTTCACTCAGATTCACTTCCATCGAGTCAGTTATGCCATCCAGCCATCTCATCCTTTGTCATCCTCTTCTCCTCCTGCCCCCAATCCCTCCCAGCATCAAAGTCTTTTCCAATGAGTCAACTCTTCACATGAAGTGGCCAAAGTACTGGAGTTTCAGCTTCAGCATCATTCCTTCCAAAGAAATTCCAGGGCTGATCTCCTTCAGAATGGACTGGTTGAATCTCCTTGCAGTCCAAGGGACCCTCAAGAGTCTTCTCCAACACCACAGTTCAAAAGCATCAATTCTTCAGCACTCAGCCTTCTTCACAGTCCAACTCTCACATCCATACATGACTACTGGAAAAATCATAGCCTTGACTAGATGGACCTTAGTCAGCAAAGTAATGTCTTTGCTTTTGAATATGTTATCCAGGTTGGTCATAACTTTTCTTCCAAGGAGTAAGCGTCTTTTAATTTCATCACTACATTAAAATTTACCTTCATATGTTAAACAAGCATAATAATGATTCTTACTTTATAAGGTTGTTGTGAGTATTAAATGGAACGTTCCATGTAATGTATTCAATATAGTACCTTGCACAGTAAGCCCTCAAATTTACCACTTTATATAGATGATAGAGAGTAGATAGGTAGGTAGATAAAGAGAAAACACACACATATGCACACATACATACAGACACACATATACAATTGAATGTATCAGCTGAACTATAAGCATATTTTTAATCTGTCATTTTGGTTATGAAACCTGAACTTTGGTATTATTACCCATTTTTATTTTCTATCTGGCAATGAGATACTTAAACTTTTCCTAAAGTTTAGTGGAGAAAACAGTTCTTACTTCAAATGTAACTTACACTGTGCATGTTTAAGACAGCTGCTAACTCTGCTCTGATCTATTCATTGTATTATCCAAGGTTCACCAGAAAAAATAAAACCATTTGTTGACAAAGATCCATATAGTCAATATAGTTTTTCCAGTAGTCACGTACAGATGTGAGATCTGGACCATAAAGGAGGTGGAATGCTAAAGAATTAAGGCTTTTGAACTGTGGGGTGGAGGAGACTCTTGAGAGTCCCTTGGACTGTAAGGAGATCAAACCAGTCAATCCTAAAGGAAATCAACCCTGAATATTCATTGGAAGGACTGATACTGAAGCTGATGCACCAATATTTTGGCCACCTGATGCAAAGAGTCAACTCATTGGAAAAGTCCCTGATGCTGGGAAAGATTGAGAGCAGGGGGAGAAGTGGGTGGCAGAGAATGAGATGGTTGGATGGCATCACCAACTCAATGAACATGAGTTTGAGCAAACTCTCGGAGATAGTAAAGAACAGGGAAGTCTGGTGTGCTGAAGTCCATGGAGTCACAAAGTCAGAGATGACTGAATGACGAACAACAATATGTATATATGGAAGTTTTCTTCTGCAAGTTTAAAATCTACTGGGTGAGCCTGAAAGCAGGCAGAAATCAAGAAAAAGTAACACTTCAAGTCCAAAGCCTCTTACTCTTGAATTCTCTCTTGTTTGGGGGGAGGCTGTTCTTTTTGTTCTATTTAGGTTTCCAGCTAATGGATAAGGCCCACCCACTTTATAGAGGACAATGTAGTGTATTCAAAGTCCACCAATTTAAGTGTTAAACTCATCCAAAACAATAGAAATACCTAGAAAAATGTTTGACCCAACATCCAGGCAGCCTCTGGCCCCACCAATTTGACACATAAAATTAACAATCACAACCATAAACATAAAAGCAGGCAATTCTGATTTTGGAAAGAATCTGATTCTGGGTTCTAGTTTCTGATTTTCACACTGTAAAATACATTTAGGATTTTTGAAAATTTATTTGTATTTTAATGGGATTTAGAAATATGGGTGAGTTAGATATGTACACTGATACACCATCCTGAAGTGGAAGCTTCTATTTTATAAATTTGGTTAGGGAAAGAATTGGTTTAGAACTATAGCATCTGAGTTATTATAATCTGAGGGTGACTGATAGATTCTAATGGGCAGAGTATATTGAGTCTTTCTATTTAGGTAACAGAAATGAGATTTTAATTATATTAAGCCATTTGCACATGGCTAGAGGTTCAGCTGCATCCCTCGCGGTGGAAATACAAGTTCCCCTGCTCACCAAGTTTCCCTTCTGTGGATGATGGGGTATTCCCTGTGGCCCAGAATTGACTGCCACAAACTAAAACTCAGATGTGTCAGAGTTCTAGTGTTTTTTTTAATTCTTGCAATAATTATCTCTATCTCTTTTAGCAATCTGTAATCTAATATGGAAAGTGAAAGATGCTTATTCGCGTCTGACTCTTCGCGACCCCATGGAGTATAGAGTCCATGGGATTCTTCAGGCCAGAATACTGGAGTGGGTAGCTTTTCCCTTCTCCAGGGGATCTTCTCAACCCAGGGACTGAACCCAGGTCTTGCTCATTGCAGGCGGATTCTTTACCAACTGGGCCACAAGGGAATATTTCTAATATGGAAATTCACTTGCAAATACATCAGACTTAACATGAATCAAATGTCTGTTATAGTCATCTCTGGGGTCTGACCATCCCAAATAAGATAGAAATTCCCGACCATCTAAAGTCCTGTCTTCATAGCTTCTAATACTGCTAAGAGAATAAAACATAGATAATATGGAGACAGGCTGGGACCTGTGCTACAGGTCTTTGCTACAGTGCTGCAATGCTCACACCTCTCCTAGAGCAACAAAACAGAAAGAAACTGTTATGGAAAGAAAAATAACTGCATGCATGCACATTTGGATAAATTCTGGACAAACGCTATAAAGAGACCAAAAAAAAAAAATCAACTACCAGTTTTGAAGAGCCTAGAACAAAAGTAGGGTACTGTGCATGCCTCCTGCATACATCACCTAACAGGTGGGCAAACCACCTAAGCTACCCCTCTGTCCAGCCCCTAGACACACCTCTACTCTGACCCCATTTAAGGAGCAAGCTTACCCTAGTCAGTGAGTAAGTGAACAAAGGAACCTGTAGTTTGTTCTTGCTCACCTCTGTGGCAGCAGGGACCCCTATAAAGCCTTGCCTGAATTTCTTGTCTGGCCATTAATCAATTTCTATTGATTAAGGAGATCAAGAACCTTGGTCAGTAATAATACCATGTTAAATTTTGCATCAATTTACATGAAAAGTGGGAGACAGTAAACATATACACATATATCAGTGACTATCTCTTAGAATAAAATATTGAGTATTTATAATACAGTAGGAGAAAAGTTTATCTTTCATTAAATATCTTTACATATTTAATTTAAATTTTGGCATGTACACATAGATTTTAATTAGAAGTTCCAAGTAACTTTAAACAAGTCATCTCCTTACAGAGTTAGTATGTCTAAAAAAGAAATTATGTATTTATTCCTTCTGTGAATATAGCTGTGGCTGAATGAGATTAGCCCCTAACCTTTCTATGTAGAGAAGTGAGAAATACATATTGAGAAGGCAATATATGATCCTGATTGCTAATATCACTTGTTTCCCTTCTGCAACTTTCACCTAAGCATCAAGTACACATATAGATAAGTTTCATAAATCTCAAATAAAATTGAAATCTTCAAGGTTTTAATTCCTGGAAAGGACTTAAGAATACATATGTTTTTTTATGCAATTGAGTTCCTGTGGCTTAAAAGGCAAAGCATCTATTGCAAGATCTAATTCTCACCTCAGGGAGCTAATTTATACATCTGGGTGGATCTGTATCAAGTTACTGAGAAGTAAGAACTGTGCAACTGAGTTCACTTGTAGATTTGCTTTACTGAAGAAAAATTAAACTGTTTATATTTCAGTATCATTTTAACATTTTTTCTGTCTAGCTTACTGGAGTAAAGGTATTTCCAGATAACCAATGGAAATGTCAAAACTAGACCGTTTGTCTCGCTATAAGAATTTCACTGAACAAAAAATTGTCCCTAAAATTTTATTGAAATCTTTTCAGGACCAGTTGAAAGAGACACTTCTTTTTGCCTATGTTTCCTGGATTCCGGTGTAAAAACCGCTGCCATTTGCACTGTACGCTAATGACAAGCTGGATGTTTGCATGAAAGCCAATATGTTCTTACACTGCTTTTTGAGACAAGTAATAATCAGTCTGTCATCAATGTCATGCTGCAATCAAGCTTTGACAAGGTTTGCAAATAACTTGAAAGGAATTGCTCATCCCTGAACACTGCAGATCAAAACCAGACCTGAGCAAAAACTGAAAGTCTGCTGTGCGTCAGCTGCACAGTCGCGGGGAATGTGCTGCGCATAAGCAGTTAGCAGCCGCAGGGGAAGCAAGGAATCCACCACCGCACCTCCAATTCCAAATTAACCGACAAGAACTTTTCTCAAGCTACCAGTCCTGGGAATGGTTCAAAATCATGATGAGCCCCTTGAAATGCCCAGTCTGTTTGGAAAGACTAGTTGCCTTATTCCTGAAAACGACTGGAAAGCAAGTAACGTCCATCCTTGAGGTGGTATGTTTCCTTAACTCAAGGGCTAGAGCAGGCAGGATGGCTGATTAAACTTGGCACTCCCATCAGTGAGGAGACTGTGTACATATGGGACTGAGGAACCGATTGCTTTCTTTCCCTCTCCTCCCCTCCTCAATCCTTTCCATCCAAGAAAGCGATGAGAGGGCTTTCCAGGTAGCGCAGTGGTAAAGAATCCACCTGCCCAAGTACAAGAGGAAAGAGATGCAGGTTCGATCCCTGATTCAGGAAGATCCCTTGGAAGAGGAAATGGCAACCCACTCCAGTATTCTTGCCTGGAAAATTCCATGGACAGAGGAGCCTGGTGGGCTACAGTCCACAGGGTCACAAATGGTCCAACATGATTTAGGGACTGTGTGTGTGTGTGTGTGTGTGTGTATGCACGAGAGTGAGCGTGCATTCAGCCTGTGGGCTTTCACAGTCATAAGAAAGAAGTTCAACTTATATAATGAGAATACTTGCATAAGTTAAACTTACATGACTTTGGAAACAAGATCCTTTGGAGGAAAAAAAGGTGTATTTTTAGAAGTATCAGCTGGTCACAGGTCTGCTCAAAGCTTCAAAACATGTTTGTACTTCATGTTTGTATAAATAGCTGGACAACCACATGACATATGGACTTAAACATTCATGAATTATGCCCGAAATATGACTAGAGATTTGAGATGTGAATTAACTGTTGATTTTATTTTAGCACAAGAGGAGAATTTGGCTCAGTTATCTTGTTCTTTAGAAGAACCTTAAAAATCAGGTGCTACTGAGGGAGCATAAGACATTCAAAGTCAAGTGAATATGGTAATGAGAGGAGAAAAGCATATGTATCCTAAGTGAAAAGTTCACATTCCAAATTAAAGGAGATATATAACATATTTAAGATTCTATCTTATAATATTACAGTCATTTGATATAATAGGCTATAAAATCCTCAAAAGAATTGTCCAATAAGATTTTCATTTAATAAATATATGCTGAACATCCCCATAATGGCTCAATACCATGTTAGATATTATGAGAGATAAGCATGTTATATAAGAAGGGACTGGTAATTTCAAGGACTTTATAATTTTGTTAGGGAGAAGATACTAATATACACTTATGTGTAGCTATGAATCTTTGAAAATGTGTAATGTAAGCACTGAAATATGCAACAAGAATCACTCTTGAACTCTATTGAGGATTTGTAACAAATATGCATAAGCAATTTGTCTAAGTCATTGATGTATGCTGAACCTTTACTGTCTTCTGAGCTTATCTGTTTCCATTTAAATATAATGTAACCTCACCCTCATGAATACAGGAAGCCCAGGCACAATTCCCTCTGTTTCTGAGGTTCCCACACATGGACTGCACTTGTGACTTCTCAATACACACTGCACAATTGAGATCCTTCAGCTATCACCTCTGTCCATCCTTTCATTTTATCTCTTTGCTGACTTTCACAGTCATAAGAAAGAAGTTCAACTTATATAATGAGAATACTTGCATAAGTTAAACTTACATGACTTTGGAAACAAGATCCTTTGGAGGAAAAAAAGGTGTATTTTTAGAAGTATCAGCTGGTCACAGGTCTGCTCAAAGCTTCAAAACATGTTTGTACTTCATGTTTGTATAAATAGCTGGACAACCACATGACATATGGACTTAAACATTCATGAATTATGCCCGAAATATGACTAGAGATTTGAGATGTGAATTAACTGTTGATTTTATTTTAGCACAAGAGGAGAATTTGGCTCAGTTATCTTGTTCTTTAGAAGAACCTTAAAAATCAGGTGCTACTGAGGGAGCATAAGACATTCAAAGTCAAGTGAATATGGTAATGAGAGGAGAAAAGCATATGTATCCTAAGTGAAAAGTTCACATTCCAAATTAAAGGAGATATATAACATATTTAAGATTCTATCTTATAATATTACAGTCATTTGATATAATAGGCTATAAAATCCTCAAAAGAATTGTCCAATAAGATTTTCATTTAATAAATATATGCTGAACATCCCCATAATGGCTCAATACCATGTTAGATATTATGAGAGATAAGCATGTTATATAAGAAGGGACTGGTAATTTCAAGGACTTTATAATTTTGTTAGGGAGAAGATACTATATACACTTATGTGTAGCTATGAATCTTTGAAAATGTGTAATGTAAGCACTGAAATATGCAACAAGAATCACTCTTGAACTCTATTGAGGATTTGTAACAAATATGCATAAGCAATTTGTCTAAGTCATTGATGTATGCTGAACCTTTACTGTCTTCTGAGCTTATCTGTTTCCATTTAAATATAATGTAACCTCACCCTCATGAATACAGGAAGCCCAGGCACAATTCCCTCTGTTTCTGAGGTTCCCACACATGGACTGCACTTGTGACTTCTCAATACACACTGCACAATTGAGATCCTTCAGCTATCACCTCTGTCCATCCTTTCATTTTATCTCTTTGCTGTTCATCCTGTCTATTTAATTTCATCTCAAGACATATACCCATGAACACACACTTTGGCTCCCTACAACAGTTTACCTAAGACTGTTGGTTTAACAAATCGAATAGAGGTCTTAAGGATTGCATCAAAGATTTACAATGCAGAAAAATAAACATAAAATAGGTTATAAAGTAACATGTCTCATGGGGTGTTTTACTTATGGGTGGTCTTTTTTTGCCAAGTCATATTGCAAGACCCTTCTATCTTCCTCTGGAATCAGAGACACTTCTCTCTCAAATACCTAGATCTCCGACCTCCTATCTTTAGTTTCCTCATTGCAAATCCCAAAACCACAACATGACAATACCTTGGTAGTGTGGCCCTGCTCTAAGTAAAGTCAGACTTCTACATAACTGATAAAGCCTTTTAAACCATCTCATCTCAAACGTGTCTTACAGAGTTAGTTTTGGGTCTTATTACAATTAGTAATTCTCATGCATTTCAGAGGAAAACAAAGACTTGTTTCTAGACTTCTTGTAGTCTAACATGACTTGCAAGACTAGGTAGACCCGTAAACTAACAGTTCTTTACACTAGCTATTAATATTCAAATGCAGATACAACCTAGATACTATTTGCTGAATTCTGCTTTAAAATGTACTACTATTTATCCATTGTTTTGGCATTAGCCACTTAAATCATTATAAATCTACCTTACATTTCAGCAATCACTATGTATCTATAATTGCTGAAAGAATTCACACAGCACAGGATATGGTACTTCCTGTAGAAAGAAAGAGTTTTAAATCATTACACATTTTATGATTAGGACCCAATATTTTAATAGTTAATTTAAAAATAATTACATTCCTGAAAACTCTACATTCTTATGCAATGACAAAGTTCAGAGAAGCAAAATTTGTGTATTATTTAACAGGAAAGTTTTGCAGCTCCAAATATGCAACATTGCAGTCTCTAAACAGTCTCTTCCTGTTTCCTAAATTCATCTTTGCTTGCCTTTCCATGATAACATTGAAAAATTAAGCTAACCTGGAATTCTCACTGGAAAACCATGAAAACAATTTAGATATTTTGGAGAATCTATAAAGAAGTAATGTTCTAAAGTATTAATTGCAAATCTCTTTAGTTTAAGTGTTATACTTTTCAATTCCTTTTCAAAAAGCTCAGTAAGCTTTCAAAATCTAGTAAGGAATATCTATGGTATTAGGAGACTCAGAAGTAACTGGGCAAAAGTACAAAATTCTGTAGTAACATCCTCCAGACCCCCTGGTGGACTCACATTACTTCATTAAATCCCCTGTTCAACAAATATTTACTAAATGTCTGCTAAAGAAGGTGTTGTGCTAGGAGCTGATGAGATAGTGATGAACAAGAAAGCTAAACATTGAAGTCTATATAATAGTCTAAGAGGCAAAGGATGACCAAGGACACACAAAAATGAATAAAATAATGATGTATTGAACGCAAGAGAAATAAAAATAATTATGATAAAGTGAAAAGAAATTCAAATGTTCTTAAACATATGAAGAAAGTTTAAACTCAAAAAATAATAAAATAAATATAAATTAAAACTACAGTGATAGCAATATTTTACCTATCTTATTAACAAAGATTGAAATTTTCAGTAGCACATTCTATAAGAATGAAAAAGAGGGTATTTTGATCATGAATGTAAATCAATTTATCTTATATGAAAAGTAATCTGGCATTATCTATTATTAAAAAAATAACTCAAAAGCCTTATTTTAGAAGTAGCAGTATGGCCTATATATATTTTCTCATTTATGTAAAATGGTGTCACATACAAAGTTATTTATTGTAACGTATTTTTTTGTAAGATTGTATAATATCTAAGCATCTATCAACAAAATACCTATTTAATAAATTATACTACATATATATAATTTAGAATGCAATGTAGCCATAAAACAGAATGAGAATACAATTTTTTGTTTGTTGGCAGATGTGGGCCAATCTATAAAACTGTCAAAGTAATTAAAATTATACAGTTTGTATACTATGCTGAAAAGAATGTGTATTTGTTTTTTTATATGGCTAAAGCAGCTTTGAAAGTGGAGTTAAGTGAAAGTGAAGCATGTTTTTAATGTACATATTTCCTTTTGTAACTTCAGTTCAGTTGCTCAGTCGTGTCCAAGTCTTTGCAACCCCGTGAATCACAGTACGCCAGGCCTCCCTGTCCATCACCAACTCCCGGAGTTCACTCAGACTCATGTCCATTGAGTTGGTGATACCTTCCAGCCATCTGATCCTCTGTTGTTCCCTTCTCCTCCTGCCCTTAATCCCTCCCAGCATCAGAGTCTTTTCCAATGAGTCAACTCCTCGGTGGCCAAAGTGTTGGAGTTTCAGCTTCCCCATTAGTCCTTCCAATGAACACCCAGGATTGATCTCCTTTAGAATGGACTGGTTGAATCTCCTTGAAGTCTGTGGAACTCTCAAGAGTCTTTTCCAACACCACAGTTCAAAAGCATCAATTCTTCAGTGCCCAGCTTTCTTCACAGTCCAACTCTCACATGCATACATGACCACTGAAAAAACCATAGCGCTTGACTAGACGGACATTTGATGACAAAGTAATGTCTCTGCTTTTTAATATGGTATCTAGGTTGGTCATAAACTTTGAAATTTTTGAATATGCTTTAAAATATTTGAATATTTTTATAAAAATAAAAATTTCTAGTGATGTCTACTGTGGGATTCATATTATTAGCTCTCTAAGTTATAGGCTCCAAGAGTAAAGCTCTTTAAAAATGTATTATGTCAGATCCAATTAAAGTAATACACTGAAGACGCTACTAGACTCAAGGTGCTAACATCTTGATATATAAAATTAAAATTTAAACTTTCAAGAGAATACACCTCAATGGAGGAGCTGGATATTTTCATAAGAAGTAAATGGTGATAAATGGGATTAGTAGGAGTACAAAGACTTTTCACTCTTTTTGTTGTTCAGTCACTTAGTCATGTCCAACTCTTGTGACCCCACGGACTATAGTACACCTGGCTTCCCCATCCTTCACCATCTCCCAGGGCTTGCTCAAACTCATGTCCATTGAGTCGGTGATGCCATCCAACCATCTCATCCTCTGTCATCCCCTTCTCTTCCTGCCTTCAATCTTTGCCAGCCTCAGGGTCTTTTCCAATGAGTCAACACTTCGAATCAGGTGTCCAAAGAATTTCACTGCTACCTTTCAAAATTCTTCCAGAATTACCATGAAGTACTGGGTTTAAATAATTACTAACAGTTTCTAGTGTATTATTTACGAAATACTATCTATTTAAATAAACCACTAAGGTATTTTGGGGCACACCCTTCAAATATTATTGGTGTATATATATTATGAAAAAACTATCATTCAAATATATAGTAAAGGAATACTAAAGAAACTTGAATGAAGCACTTTTTAAATTATATATATTGTTAAGATTATACAAAAATTTCTACCAGTCAGAAATTTAATGTTTCCCATAGAAATTTCATAGAATACACTTCAAATACCATGGTTAGCAGATAAACTAACTATATTTAAATAACTTGAACTATTTCTTTTCTATTATTGACCATTTTCTACTCAATTTTTAAAAATAAGTTTGAAAGTACAATAATGAAACTTATATGTGTAATCTAAAATATGACACAAATGAACACATCTATCAAATAGAGACAAACTCAACAGAAGTTACTACTGATTACCAGGGACAGGGGCTTTGTGGGAGGGATGGAGTGGGAGCTTGGGTTAGCAGATGAAAATTAATATATATAGATGGGATAAACAGCAGGTCTTACTGCATAGCACAGGGAACTATATTCAATATCCTGTGATAAACCATAATGAATAAGAATATGAAAAAGAAACACTGTGCTGTACAGCAGAAATTAATGCAACGTTGTAAATCAGCTATACTTCACCAAAAATTAAAAAAGAAAAAAGTACAGAGATGCATACAAACTACACATATTTCTTATTATTTTGTAATCACATGCAAGCTTGGGATTAATGAAAGATTTATAGTATTTCTTAAAGCAAGATGAAAAAAATATAAAATCAGACCTGAGTATTCAAAATAGAATTATAAGATTATAAATCTGAATGTCATAAAACGTGATACAATAGCAATAATATGTAATGAAATTAAGCACTTATATGTCCCCTTCTTTTGAGGAGTTGCTCCAGAATCTATGCATCTTAAAGTGTGTATAAGCAGGGAGTGGCGTTTTAAAACTAAAAATAATATATATACGAATGCAAGTTGAGATACTGGACCTTGAAAGGAGGCCTTGCAAGTGGGAACCTTGAAACTTAAAGTTCTTTTGCTTCACAGAAGTCTACTCTGCTTTTCTTAGCAAATGGAATTTTCCTTAAGCTTTATTGTAAATTTAATCTGAATATTTGTACTCAGAAGGAGATGTAAATAACAATAAAGTCATAGATGACTGAAAAAGTTTTCCATCCTGCTGTCTAGATTACACTGTTTTTTTTTTTTTTTAGGTTTTCTTCCTTTGACAAAGAAAGTAAAATTAAATCTACAATATCAGATTCAGAACAGACCAGAAATTTCCACTAATAGAACACTGCATTTTGCAATCCAATTTACATACTCTTCTTTTAGCTCATGTGTACAAACTCAACAATGATTTTTTTCATTCCTCACAAATGGTTTGTGGTAGCGGTTCTGACAGTTAATTCTCCCACCATCAAGCATTCATTGATGATAGCATACAGCCCTTTTGTAAGTGTCCTTCCTTCCAGTCTTGACTGAAGAGATATTCTGAATTTCCCTTGATAGTAAGAAAAAAAAAAACAGACCTTTCTAAGCTTTCTCTCTTTCTCTATGTTGGGTTAGGAAGTGGGAATCAGATTCAACTAATTCTGGCAACCATGTTTTCTAACTCTCTTAATAGGGAAAATGATAGAGGAAGAGAGGAGGCAGAAGTTCTGAGAAGTACCCCTTGGTTATTGTTGCTAGGGCGACTGTTTCTTGGCATTCTCTGTCTAGTCATCGTCTCCCACACTTAAGGTATAATTCACAGGCATGCAACACATCTGATGGATTAGTGGGAAAGAATGGGAGAGGGTATGAGGATTCATGTAAATAAATAATTTTAAGTAGGTACATAAACAAATAAGCACACCTAATTTTTAGAAAGATGAGAAAGGATGGGCATAAGAGGGACATTGTTTTGAAAATATGAGTGTCACTGCTAAATAACAGTGTTTTTCATTACACAAATTAGCTAGCCTCTATTCCTTCACAAATAGTTTCTACCCATCTGCCTCCTTTTATAAAATTCCTTCTTGCTCCAAATGCAAGTCTTCTATAGTATGACTTTAAACCAACTATACACAAAGATTTATATGTCATTTTTCTTTTCACAGTCATCAAGAGAGCAAATAATATTTGAAAACACTTCTTTATTGTTTACCAGGTTGTCTGACTCAGAGGCTGGTCTGGCTTTGTTATAAAAAAATATATAGTATCTATCACCTAAATAAACATTGTTAAAAACAGAGATGAACCCTGAAATATGCTTGCTAAATCTAGCCTGTGCATTTTTGTTTTTTCTTATATCTTCATTTCTCAGAGCCAGGATATCTATTTAAACTTTCTAATCACTGTTTCTTTTCTTAACAACATAGGAAAGTTATTTTATGTATTGTGTATGTGGGTGGGGGGGAAGACCTACATTGCTCAAATTTACAGACAGAAAAGAAAGCCTTAAACTTATAGGTCACCAAAGTCACATAAAAACCCAACAGTTTCAACTTCCTCTTAACTTTTGCTGGTGTCAGCATCATAAAAATGTGAAAGAAGCTCATATCAACATACCACATCTACAAAATGAGTTTAATAGCAAATCCATTTTTGGAAGCAAATGGGAAGAAGGGGAAAGAATTTTAACCAAACTGTGCTGAATTAAATTTTAAAGCTTAATGGATTAGAAAGGAAGGAATAAAAATCAGAAGAAGCAACTGTCAGTAATGGCATTGCCAAAAGCTTTTCTTTTTTCTTTAGAGAGAAATGCTAAAGTCCACTTCTGAAAGTCAAATATATACTTTCATATAACCAAATTATGAAACTAGACACCAAGGCAAATGAAAAATAATTTATACCAATTTAATTACTAACACTGCATGTTAGTTCAAACAAACAAGCCAGGATTTTGTATTATTTTACATGTTTATTTTTAATGGCGTCACCAAATTTAATGAATCAGTACATTCATGGGCTCAGAACTCCAGGAAAAGGATGATCACATAATGGTAGCCATAATAGAAAAATGACATTTTAATTTTGCTAAGCATTTAGTGATTCAGTATTTTATAGGTTATACTCCATAAAAGATTGTTATAAAACATTGACTATATTCCTTGTGTGTGCATCACATAATTGAATCTTATTTATTTTATACCTAGTAGTTTGCACCTTTGAATCCCTTATACTTATTTTTCCCCTTCCCCAACACTCTTCTCATTGGTAACCACTAGTTTGTTCTCTATATTTGTGAGTCTGTTTCTCTTCTGTTATATTCATATATTCATTTTGTTTGTAGATTCCACATATAAGGGAAGAGATACAGTATTTGTCTTTCTCTGGCTTATTTCATGAAGCGTAATACCCTCCAGTTTCCTCCATGTTATTGCAAATAGCAAAATTTCACTAGTTTTTAATGACTGAAAAATATTCCTTTGAGGTGGCTTCCATATCTTGGTTACTATAAATAATAAGTAACATTTTCATTTTCCTTGAATAAATACCCAGGATCATATTAGTTCTATTTTGTTTTTTTTGCAGAAGTTCCATACTGTTTTCCATAGTATATTCTGCAAACAGTATTCTACTTTTCTCCACATCATCACCAACACATATTATTTCTTGTCTTTTTGATGACAGTCTTTCAACAGGTGTGAGGTGATATATCTCATTCTGGTTTTTAATTCTCTTTCCCTAATGAATCCAAATGGGAAAAGGAGTATGTCAAGGTTGTATATTGTCACCCTGATTATTTATGTTATATGCAGAGTACATCATGAGAAACGCTGGGCTGGAAGAAGCACAAGCTGAAATCAAGACTGTCAGGAGAAATATCAATAACCTCAGATATGCAGATAACACCACCCTCATGGCAGAAAGTGAAGAGGAACTAAAGAGCCTCTTGATGAAAGTGAAAGAGGAGACTGAAAAAGTTGGCTTAAAGCTCAACATTCAGAAAACAAAGATCATGGCATCTGGTCCCATCACTTCATGGGAAATAGTAGGGAAACAGTGGAAACAGTGTCAGACTTTATTTTCTGGAGCTCCAAAATTACTGAAGATGGTGATTGCAGCCATGAAATTAAAAGACGCTTACTCCTTGGAAGGAAACTTATGACCAACCTACATAGCATATTGAAAAGCAGAGACATTACTTTGCTGACTAAGGTCCATCTAGTCAAGGCTATGGTTTTTTCAGTGGTCATGTATGGATGTGAGAGTTGGACTGTGAAGAAAGCTGAGCACCAAAGAATTGATGCTTTTGAACTGTAGTGTCAGAGAAGACTCCTGAGAGTCCCATGAACTGCAAGGAGATTCAATCAGTCCATTCTAAAGGAGATCAGTCCTGGATGTTCTTCGGAAGGAATGATACTAAAGCTGAAACTCCAGTACTTTGGCCATCTCTTGCAAAGAATTGACTCATTGGAAAAGACTCTGATGCTGGGAAGGATTGGGAGCAGGAGGAGAAGGGGATGACAGAGGATAAGATGGCTGGATGTCATCACCAACTCGATTGACATGGGTTTGGGTGAACTCTGGGAGTTGGTGATGGACAGGGAGGCCTGGCGTGCTGCAAAGATGGTGATTGCAGCCATGAAATTAAAAGACGCTTACTCCTTGGAAGGAAACTTATGACCAACCTACATAGCATATTGAAAAGCAGAGACATTACTTTGCTGACTAAGGTCCATCTAGTCAAGGCTATGGTTTTTTCAGTGGTCATGTATGGATGTGAGAGTTGGACTGTGAAGAAAGCTGAGCACCAAAGAATTGATGCTTTTGAACTGTAGTGTCAGAGAAGACTCCTGAGAGTCCCATGAACTGCAAGGAGATTCAATCAGTCCATTCTAAAGGAGATCAGTCCTGGATGTTCTTCGGAAGGAATGATACTAAAGCTGAAACTCCAGTACTTTGGCCATCTCTTGCAAAGAATTGACTCATTGGAAAAGACTCTGATGCTGGGAAGGATTGGGAGCAGGAGGAGAAGGGGATGACAGAGGATAAGATGGCTGGATGTCATCACCAACTCGATTGACATGGGTTTGGGTGAACTCTGGGAGTTGGTGATGGACAGGGAGGCCTGGCGTGCTGCAATTCATGGGGTCACAAAGAGTTAGACACAACTGAGTGACTGAACTGAACTGAATAAATAGTGATGTTGAATATCTTTTAAGATGCTAAGTATTTAATATCTGCCAAACACTATCACATAAACTTCATGGGATCAACTCATTTAATGTGTATGTTTGACCATACTTACTTATGTCTGATTCTTTGGGACCCCAGGGACTTCAGTCAGTGAGTCTTCTATGTCCATGGAATCTCACAGGCAAAAATACTGGAGCATGTTGTCATCTCCTACTCTAGGTTATCTTCTCAACCCAGGGATTGAACCCAGGTCTCGTGCATGGCAGATGGATTCTCTACCTACTGAGCCACTTAGGGAGCCTTAACTCATTTAATGCTCACATACAATTATGAGAAGTCACAATTAAATTAGTCTTATTGTACAGATTAGGGAATTAAAGCACATAGAAGCTATGCAACAGGCACAAATTTGCACAACAAGGGAATGGCAATACCAAGAAGAAACCTCTGCTTTTTACATCAGTGTTACATACTGTCAGTTCAGTTCAGTCACTCATTCATGTCCGACTGTTTGTAGTCCCATGGACTACAGCATGCCAGGCTGTCCGTCATCAACTCCCAGAGCTTGCTCAAACTCATGTCCATAGAAGGGATCTGATTCGATGCCCTAACTCCATGTGGACCTGTCATCTCTTTTCACCTAAATGAACAGTGTTTAGTGAAAAACAAATAGTTCTCACATTAAATGAATAGTTTTTCTATGATTTCAATCCATAGCTTCCCTAAGTAAAAAACCACTCATTTAAAGTAGATATTTCTGATTGTCCTTTTTTCTGATTCCCACCAGAAATCATTGGGAATCTTTTCTGGTTCCCACCCCAGATCTCTTTTTACACTTTTATTTGCGTAAAACTGCAATATTGCAGGTTGAAGCAACTGGGAGTCTCACCTATGTTTCCTTCAACTTCTTTCCCCAGGGTTCTCTATTGGCATTATGTTGCTGAAGCAGGTATCTAATCTTCTACTACTTCTCATCTTGCTGCTCTGGTATAAACATTTTGGCTATTGGACCACTTAAATTTGCATTTCTTATACTTGGTACTGGACTTTCCTGGTGGGTCAGAAGTAAAGAATCTGCCTGCAGTGTAGGAGCCACAAGAGACTCAGGTTCAATCCTTGGTTTGGGAAGATCCCCTGGAAAAGGGGACGGCAATCCACTCCAGTATTCTTTCTGGGAGAATCCCACGGACAGAGGAGACTGGCAAGCTACAGTCCATGGGTTCTCAAAGAATCAGACTCGTTTGAGTGACCAAAAAGCAACAGCAGTATACACTTTGTACTTGGGTAGCTGATTTCTAGCAGTACACTACCTCCCCTCACACACACACACACACACACACACACACACACACACACGTGTGTGTACTCTATCTCTTGATAATCCATATCCTTATTTCTCTATTATGCAGAATAGAACTATCCAACATAATAAGACCTGTACTCTACTATGAAAGATAATCCTCTCATGGGAATAACTTCTGAGAAAGCAGTGCATCTGGAAAATTTCTGTATCTGTTTTCCGGATAAATACCTAGTGCTATTCCTTATGCACAAATAATTTAAATAAGTGACTATAATTTAAATGGGATCACACATCAAGAAACTAGCTTTTAAATTTACATTAATAAGTATACTAATCAGTGTAGGTGGGCTACGAACTAATTTCAGTTCAGTTGCTCAGTCGTGTCCAACTTTGTGACCCTGTGGACTGCAGAATGCCAGCCTTCCCTGTCCATCACCAGCTCCTGGATCGTGCTCAAAATCATGTCCATCAAGTCAGTGATGCCATCCAACCATTTCATCATCTGTCATCCCCTTTTCCTTCTGCTTTCAATCTTTCCCAGCATCAGGGTCTTTTCAAATGAGTCAGTTCTTTGCATCAGGTGGTCAAAGTATTGGAGCTTCATTTTCAGTCCTTCCAATGAATATTCCGGACTGATTTCCTTTAGGATGGACTGGTTTTATCTCTTGAAGGGAGATCTCCAAGGGTTTTCTCCAACACCACAGTTCAACAGCATCAATTCTTTGGCACTCAGCTTTCTTCATGGTCCACCTCTCAATTCCATACATGACTCTTGGAAAAAACATAGCTTTGACTACACGGATCTCTGTTGGCAAAGTAATGCCTCTAAGGAATACATGAAAATCTCAATAACCTTTCTTAAGGAAAGTTTATTTTCTACTGACCAAGTCCAAGCCTTGCCAGTTAGCATGGCAACTGTGTTCATCATACTCATTCATATCCCAGGGAGAGAGAGGCAGAGAGAGAGAAACTGGATGGACTCAAATTATAATTTCACTCAAAATCTCCCAATAATGAATACATCTTTTGTTTATTTTAAAAAGAGTGCTACCAAGGTGCAGTGTGTTTAAATTTTACTTTAGGAAAATCAGTAAGTGGAAGATCAGATTCCTATCTAGTGCCATGATTCACACACGCTATAGGGAGTCAGTGTTTCCAGGATTATTTTCCCAAAAAATGATCAGGTTACAAGAGTCACAAAGCAAACAAGATGGCTGTTTCTTCACCCAATTAGAACTTTCTTTACAACTAGAAAACAAAGAAACGAAGAACCCCAGGGTTAGTGGAAGGAAAGAAATCATGAAAATTAAGGCAGAAATAAATGAAAAAGAAACAAAGGAGACCATAGCAAAAATCAAGAAGCTAAAAGCTGGTTCTTTGAGAAGATAAATAAACAAACCATTAGCCAGACTCATCAAGAAAAAAAGAGAGAAGAATCAAATCAACAAAATTAGAAATGAAAATGGAGAAATCATAACAGACAACACAGAAATACAAAAGATTATAGAGACTACTATCAGCAACTATATGTCAATAAAATGGACAACTTCAAAGAAATGGAAAAATTCTTAGAAAAGTATAACTTTCCAAAACTGCACCAGGAAGAAAGAGAAAATCTTAGCAGACCCATCAGAAGCACAGAAATTGAAACTGTAATCAGAAATCTTTCAGCAAACAAAAGCCCAGGACTAGATGGCTTCACAGCTAAATTCTACCAAAAATTTAGAGAAGAGATAACACCTATCCTACTCAAACTCTTCCAGAAAATTGCAAAGGAAGGTAAACTTCCAAACTGATTCTATGAGGCCACCATCACCCTAATAACAAAACCTGACAAAAATGCCACAAAAAAAGAAAGCTACAGGCCAATATCACTGATGAACATAGATGCAAAAATCCTTAACAAAATTCTAGAAAACAGAATCCAACAACATATTAAAATGTTCATACATCATGACCAAGTGGACTTTATCCCAGGGATGCAAGGATTCTTCAATATTCACAAATCAGTTAATGTGATACACCACACTAACACATTGAAAGATAAACACCATATGATTATATCAATGCTGTGGCTAAGTCCCCTCGGTAGTGTCCGATTCTAGATGCAGAGAAGGCCTTTGACAAAATTCAACATCCATTTATGATAAAAACTCTCCAGAAAGCAGGCATAGAAGGAACATACCTCAACATAATAAAAGCCATATTATTAAAATAAAAGCCATAAAAGCAAACGTTATCCTCAGTGGTGAAAAATTGAAAGCATTTCCCCTAAAGTCAGGAACAAGACAAGGGTGCCCACTCTCACCACTATAGTTTGGGAAGTTTTAGCCACAGCAATACGAGAAGAAAAAGAAATAAAAGGGATCTAGATTGGAAAAGAAAAAGTAAAACTCTCACTATTTGCAGATGACATGATCCTCTACATAGAAGACCCTAAAGACTACACCAGAAAATTGCTAGAGCTAATCAATGAATATAGTAGAGTTGCAAGATATAAAACTAACACACAGAAATTGCTTGCATTCCTATACATGAACAATGAGAAAATGGAGAGAGAAATTAGGGGAAAAATTCCATTTTCCATTACAACAAAAAGAATAAAACAGGAATAAATCTACCTAAAGAAACAGAAGACCTATATATAGAACTATAAAACACTGATGAAAGAAATCAAAGATGACACAAATAGATGGAAAAATATACCATGTTCATGGATCGGAAGAATCAATGTAGTGAAAATGAGTGTATTATCCAAAGCAATCTATAGGTTCAATGCAATCCCTATCAAGCTACCAAGAGTATTTTTCAGAGAAATAGAACAAATAATTTCACAATTTGTATGGAAATACAAAAAAACCTTGCCTAGCCAAAGCAATCTTGAGAAAGAAGAATGAAACTGGAGGAATCAACCTGCCTGACTTCAGACTATACTACAAAGCTATAGTCATCAAGACAGCATGGTACTGGAACAAGGACAGAAATATAGATCAATGGAGCAAAATAGAAATCCCAGAAATAAATCCATACATCTCTCTTTGACAAAGGAGGCAAGAATATACAATGAAGAAAAGACAATCTCTTTAACAAGTGGTGCTGGGAAAACTGGTCAACCACTTGTAAAATAATGAAACTAGCATACTTTCTAACACCACACACAAAAATAAGCTCAAAATGGATTAAAAGTCTAAACTTAAGACCAGAAACTACAAAAGTCCTAGAGGAAAACATAAGCAAAACACTCTCTGACATAAATCACAGAAGATCCTCTATGACCCACCTCCCAGAGTAATGGAAATAAAAACAAAATAAATAAATAGGACCTAATTAAACTTAAAAACTTTTGCACAAAAAAGGAAACTATAAGCAAGGTGAAAAAGCCTTCAGGATAGGAGAAAACAATGTCAAATGAAGCAACTGACAAAGAATTAATCTCAAAAACATACAAGCAACTCCTGTAGCTCAATTCCAGAAAAATAAATGACCCTATCAAAAAATGGGCCAAAGAACTAAACAGACATTTCTCCAAAGAAGACATACAGATGGCTAACAAACACATGAAAAGATGCTCAACATCACTCACGATCAGAGAAATGCAAATCAAAACCACAATGAGATATCATCTCACACTGGTCAGAATGGCTGCTATTAAAAAGTCTACAAGCAACAAATGCTGGAGAGGGTGTGGAGAAAAGGGAACCCTCTTACACTGTTGATGGGAATGCAAACTAGTACAGCCACTATAGAGAACAGTATGGAAGAGATATCATCTCACACTGGTCAGAATGGCTGCTATTAAAAAGTCTACAAGCAACAAATGCTGGAGAGGGTGTGGAGAAAAGGGAACCCTCTTACACTTTTGGTGGGAATGCAAACTGGTACAGCCACTATGGAGAACAGTGTGGAGATTCCTTAAAAAACTGGAAATAGAATTGCCATATGACCCAGCCATCCCACTGCTGGCATATACACCGAGGAAACCAGAATTGAAAGAGACATGTGTGTACCCCAGTGTTCACCACAGCACTGTTTACAATAGCTAGGACATGGAAGTAACCTAGATGTCCATCCAGCAGATGAATGGATAAAAAAAGCTGTGGTACATATACACAATGGAGTATTACTCAGCCATTAAAAAGAATGCATTTGAATTAGTTCTAACGAAGTGGATGGAATTGGAACCTATTATATGGAGTGAAGTAAGTTAGAAAGAAAAACACCAATGCAGTATACTAATGCATATATATGGAATTTAGAAAGATGGTAATGATGATCCTATATGCAAGAGAGCAAAAGAGAAACAGATGTATAGAACAGTCTTTTGGATTCTGTAAGAGAAGGCAAGGGTGGGATGATTTGAGAGTATAGCATTGAAACATGTATATTATCATATGTGAAACAGATTGCCCAACCAGGTTCAATGCATGAGACAGGGTACCCAGGGCTGGTGCACTGGGATGACCCTGAGGGATAGGAGGGGGAGTGAGGTGAGAGGGCAGTTCAGGATGGAGAACACATGTACACCCATGGCTGATTCATGTCAATGTATGGCAAAAACCACTAGAATATTGTCAAGTAATGAGCCTCCAATTAAGATAAATTAATTAATTTAAAAAAAAGAACTTGCTTTAGAAAGTAGTGAGAAAACATGGCACATTTTGTAGAAAGCAGAGAAAAACTGTCAGATCAGCCAATGGTTATTTTCATATATCTCGGCTATTTGACTTTTCCACATGACATCCATCTTTTCTTTGAGCTTCACTTTTGCTTGCTTTATAGATTATGTCTGAAATGTGGACCAAGAAATCTGAGCACGCTAGCAGTGATTTCTCAAATTTAGAGATCTTTCCAAAAGTTCTTCTCTGTCTGGTATCCTGACTTACAGCATATGCCTATATTGTGTTTACTCCTGGACATTCAGACATAATGGTTTCCCAGGTGGTACCAGTAGTAAAGAATCTAATTGCCAGTACAAGAGATGCAAGAGATGTGGGTTATATCCTTGTGTTGGGAAGATCCTCTGGAGGAGGATATGGCAACCCACTCCAGTATTCTTGCTTAGAAAGGCCCATGGACAGAGAGCATGGTGAGTTACTGTCCGTGCACTTGCAAAGAGTCAGACATGACTGAGCACTCACATATACATGTGTTCAGATACAACTGAGCAGTTGGGTGAATACAAATGGGACAAAACTGGGAAACATCTTTTTGCATGGAGAATGAAAATCTTCCTAGGAAAGTGCTATTCTTGATGTATCATGCATCCTAGGATGACAATTTCAACCTAGTTACTAGACCTTCGTTATCAGAAAAGATTCTGTGGAATAGAGATTCTGAGTTTAGTCTGATTACTCCTGTAAAAATCCAGCACTGACACAGGCCCTTGCACACATATCCATGTGTTGAAAAGTGAAAGTGAAAGTGAAGTCGCTCAGTCCGACTCTTTGTCCGACTCTTTGCGACCCCGGGGACTGTAGCCTAACAGGCTTTTTTGTCCATGGGATTCTCTAGGCAAAAATACTGGAGTGGGTTACCTTTCCTTCTCTAAGGTATCCATGTGTTAGAAAGAGAAAATCCTAAAAGTGTACTGAAAGGGTAGATTTGCTGAACTCTGTCACACGCTGGTGCCCAAGAAATACTCTTTGAAACTCACAAAAAGGAGAGAGCTTTTTCCATACTCTCCTTCATACTCCACACAGTTTGGGGATTCCATGGGACCCAGAATCACTAAAAAACAAGGTCTCTGCCCAGTAGAGTAACAAAAAAGCCATCACATTCTGAAGTGGAAAACAACTCATGCTGGAGCTTACTACATCAAAAATATGGATAATGGCTGCTTTGCTGGCAGAAGGAAGGCAGCCATCAGAAAGGAGATTCTGGATCTGCAAGAACATAGCAATGAATTTGTCCAGCACACCCACAGAGAGGCAAGTACATTCTCTGTGACTGGTGGAACTGGAGTGGTCATTAGAGAATAAACTGCTGTATCTAAAATAGTGGCAAGGAGAAGTAGCATAAGATTCTAAATCTGAGGACCTTCAGTCTTGGACACTGGCCATGGCAGGAAAGAATGGCAGAAAAGTTTTTGTCATTTTTCCAGTTATTTCTCTGTGTGTATGCTTATTTCACATTTGACAGATCCTTGGAGACTAACACAGGCTTCCCTGGTGGCTCAGATAGTAAAGAATCTGCCTGAAGTTTAGGAGACTGAGGTTCAACCCTTGGACTGGGAAGATCCCCTGGAGAAGGGAATGGCTACTGATTTCAGTATTCTTGCCTGGAGAATTCCATAAACATGGACAGAATTCCATGGTCTAGGGAGCTACAGTCCATGGAGTTGAAAAGAGTCAGACATGACTGAGCATCTTACACTTTCTGGAGACTAACATATATGAGTCCAGAGTTTTTCCAGGAAACTAAAGTACCTGCATTATTAGTAGATGAGGGTAATCATCTTTCTTATTAATTTAGACATGTATAAAACCTCATGTATACTCATAAGCTCGTGAGGCTGAGAAAGGTCAAATTTCTTATTGTCACTATTTCAAACATATAGGAGTTTTGTATTAGATTATGCTTCATATGTGTTAATGGCAGTTCCAAGAGCAATTTGATTCTCCTATAAATAATTTGCAAAGTGTACCAGAGGATAGAAAATTTCCAGAAAGATGACACTTTGAAAACTGATCCAAAACATGCTAAGTAGATTATTCTCAGTATAAGTTATAATAAGCAATCCCTCTTTACCTAAATGTTTTGTGCTTTCCCTAATCTCTATTTCAGTTATCTTTTGCCCTAATAATTTATTTTCTGAAATGTTGACAATGCTTTGAAAATATAATTACTTTAATTTTCAGCAAAGAAGATGCCAGATTGATAGTAGTTCTTGAGCTTTTTTGTTCTTTTTTCTATGTATGTCTGTGGGGGGGGGGTGTATGTGTGTCTTTGTGTGAGTATATATGTGTATGTGTGCGAGTGCAAGTATGTGTATGAGTTTGCGTGCATAAACACTTCTAGTAACATCTCTCAAAGAAAGCCACAATTGCAAATAAGGGAGTGAGGAGGGCATTTCTGAATGCTTTGTGAAGAGCCTGAGATAAGGCTTCTGTATATCATAAATTTGGCTTCCCTGGTGGTGTTTCTCTGGTGGCTCAGAGGGTAAAGAATCCACCTGCAATGTGGGAGACCTCGCTTCAATCCTGTATTGGGAAGATCCCCTGAAGGAGGACATGGCAACCCAGTCGAGTATTCTTGCCTGGAGAATCCCATGGACAGAGGAGCCTGGAGGGCTATGATCCATGAGGTTATAAAGAGCAGGACAAGACTGAAACAACTTCACATGCTCGCCTAGTGTAAATTACATCCCGAGGGTTTGTACATGCTGGAAGTTCAATAAACATTTGCTGGGTTATGGAGTCACATTTTTATAAATTTAACTAGGGGTTAAATAGAGAACTCAACTGATATTACCCAAGATAGTGCAAAACTTGCTTCTCTGCTTACCCAACTTGGCAAATTCAGTCCCTAGAACCAAGAAAAAGCATGGGTCTTCCCATACCCTTAAGGTCTTGATCCCAGTCCTTTATCTGGAGAAATCTACCTATATTGAGTTGAAAAAGTGCCTCTCTGAAACATCACCCATTAGGCCTTGTGATTTTCTATGAAAAATCACAGAGAAAAACCTACTACATAACCTAATAAGATAACTTCAAATATTTTGAAACAGCCATGATTCACTCTTTCAGGGACCTCTTTTCAGTTTAATATCTCCAATTTCAACCATTATTTTTATACCCTTTACTGCCTAGGCCATTCTAGCCTCTGTTTCATCCAATGTGTCATAACTGTGGTAATTTTTAATCCTTAGAATTAAATGCAAAGTTTCTGATAAGAACTAATCAGTTCTTATCTGTTCCAATAGTTCTTATACCTTTTCAATAATTCTTATACTGTTTCAATAAATATTCAATAAGCAGCTATTAAAAGCCAGCTATTGTCATAAAAAGTGGGTTGCTATTTCCCCTCCAGGGGAACTTCCAAACCCAGGGATTGAGCCCATGTCTCCTGTACTGCAAGCAGATTCTTTACCTGTTGAACCACTGGGGAAGCCTTATAGAAGGGACTAGTGGCTAAACAAGACAAGTAGCCTTTACCAGTCTTAGGAGTCAAAAATGGTACTGGGATTGTGGTAGAGATACCATTTTAATACAACTGTGATAATTTTATAAGCAGAATCATGATGAAATGTCTTCCCCTGGACACTACAATTATATTACACAAATCTAAAATTTTGCTAGTGCTTTTAGGTTTTGCTCTTTTTTCTTTTTGTTTGGCTGTGCCACAGGGCTTTGGGGGATCTTAGTTTTCTAACCAGGGATTAAACCCATGCCCCCTGGATCACCAGGGAATTTCAGTGTTGGTGTTTTTAACATCTCCACCAAAACTGTAATACAAATAAAGCTAGTGGTCATTCATGTTTTCATATAATTTGCTAATAAGATCAGTCATAAAAATAGACACATCTGATGCTCAATCTCAGAGTTTGTGAAAGAAGCACAACCAGAAAAGGAAGAGCCTAAGGGAAAACATGATGAAGCATCTTAGATTTCCAATAAATTGTGACTTGTAAAAAGAAGGCATATGTTTAAACATAACAAAATAAAATAACAAAACAAGAAAACAAAAATAAAACTCCAGAAAACAAACACTTAAAAGCAAAGAATTAAGTTTTCCCTTGAGATAATGCTGTTTGATGTACCAAGTACTGAGATTAGAAAACTGAATATTAATCTACATACTTTAAGCTAAAATCATTTACTCTTCTTGAGGCTCAATATCTTTGTCAGAAATATAGAATTTAAAATTTCCCTTCTTTTCTGATTATCGTCAGGAGTGGTAATTCACTTGATAATGTTTTGAGCATAAAATGAGACAATGTATAAAAGTGCTTTAAAAATAATGAGCCACAATGCAAAGGTGACTATTTGGTTTTACAGAGAAAAGGAAGAAATTGTGATTACAACCAATACAAAATATCAAGTGTTGACTTGCTCTCTTACCATAAACAGCAATGAAATGGTGTTGTCATGAACAGATAGTACAGAGCCATGATCCTTTAAAAAAGGAACACATGCTCAGTGAACTCCATATTTGTTTCAACTTCCTGTCTGGGGACACTTTCCAAACTGAGCCTTAGAGGATTGGAGACAAAAACAGAGCAACAGTATCGCTGGGCAGATAAACAGGGATAAGAAGGAAGTGGGGCTATTGAGATAGCTGAAATTTATGAGACAGAATACCGAGGAAGAGAGATACACAGAAAAGGAAATCCAGAAATCTACATGAGGTGTCTCTTGATTTTTTTAATGAAGTACTAAGTAACATTTGCACAGGGTGTGACATCATGGGGTCTAAAAGAGGTATAAATGAAACTGAATAAAAGTTCTAGAAGTTTCTCAGTTTTGAGAGTACTAAAGATATAACCAGTCAGAGTAGATAATCATTATTACAAAAACTGGGCTTCCCTTGTGGCTGAGCTGGTAAAGAATCTGCCTACAATGCAGGAGACCTGGGTTTGATCCCTGGGTTGGGAAGATCCACTGGAGAAGGGAAAGGTTACCTACTCCATTATTCTGGCCTAAAGAATTCCATGGACTACAGTCCTTGGAATTGCAAAGTCAGACACATCTGAGCAACGTTCACTTTCACTACAAAAACCACTGACTTTCATTTCATATTAAAGAAAAGACCAAGTTCTAGGAGTAGGGCTATTCTACACATGCCCAACCCTTGACAGGATTAAGTTGAACTGTTAGTAAGTCAATCACTTCCCAGAACAAAAGTAAATATTCTTGGAAAGAGACTACACAATTTGGTTTTAAGCGACAAAATATCCAGTGTCCAGTATAAAAACAAAAATACAAGACATTTTAATGAACAGAGAAAGTATAATCAGGAGACACAGACATATAGGCATTGATATAGCTATGATAAGTGTTTTCAGAGATTTAAAGAACAAATGAATCTAATAAATAAACAGATGGAAAAAGTCTTAGTAGACAAAGGACAACTATAAAAAAATGTTTTAATTAGGTTCCATTTTCTGTTTTTAGTTCTTTTACTTTAGAAGATAGATCAAAAAAAAGAATTGTGTGATTTATGTCAAAGAGTGTTCTACCTAGGTTTCCCTCTAAGAGTTTCATAGTATCTGGTCTTACATTTAGATCTTTTGTCCATCAACGAATGAATGGACAAAGACGATGTGATATATTTACATAATGGAATACACTCAATCATAAGAAATAATGAAATTTTGCCATTTGCAGCAACATGAATGGACTTGAAGGGCATTATGCCAAGTGAAATCAGTCAAAGAAAGACAAATGGTGTATAATATAATTTATATGTGGAATCTAAAAATAAATACAATAAATTAATGAATATTAAAAAAAAAAAAAAGGAAGCAGACTCACAGATACAAACTAGGGGTTACCAGTAGGGAGAGGAAAGAGGGGATAGGAAGAGGTGCAAACTATTATGTATAAAATAAGCTACAAAGATATATTGTATAACACAAGGATGCAGCTAATATTTTATAACTATAAATGAAATATAAACTTTAAAAATTGTGAAACATTATATTGTATTGGGGGAAATGAGGCCCACCAGAGTCCTAATGGATCTGTTTCAAGGAATTTTCTTAATTAAGTGGATTCTTGTGTCACAAAGGATGAAATATATGGGCGCAGTCCTGTGCAGCCCAACACTCTAGCCCTTTAAAACTGAAGGAATTATTCTCCCAGCTGATGGATGTGCTGCTGACATTTCTCAGATGTGAACCATCTCTGCAAATTGCTCTCACCTAAGAGAACCATCTCTAAGGCTGTACCTCCTCCTACTATGACTTAAAGCCAACAACTGATTGAAACAGGGTCATAAAAGCCCAACCATTTTGCTGTAGCTCAGAACTTTTAAGGTTTATTCCAGATTGTAGTATTCCTATCAAATCAGCGGAAGCCTTTGTTGTGACTTCATTTTAAGCCAAGTTCTTCTAACTGCTTCCACTTTCATGTTTCACCATAGGTTTATCCCAAGAGAAAAGAGCTGTGATAAACTTCCTGTAAGCTAATCAGTCTCAGAGTCTGACCTGCGATACCAAAAACAAATACCTGTAAAACTTCTGCTGAAAATAAATTAAAGATTATTTTAAAATATGTAAAGATATATTAACAAGGTACAAGGCTTAATATTGCTAAGATGTCAAATATCCCAAAACGTCCTTTGAAGTCGATATAATCCCATTTAAAAATTTTGCCATTCTTTTGGTAGAATTTCACAAGATGATTCTAAATTATGTATGTAAATTAACAGTATTTAGATGATCTAATACAATCTTTGAAAAAATAGATTTAGAGGATTTACATTTCCTGACTTCAAAACTTAGAATAAGGTATGATAAACCAATTTAGATTGCTACAAGAATAAACACATAGATTTGATGAAACTAAAGAGATAGTTGAGATATAGACCAATTTGTGCGCTCAATTTTCAATAAAAATACTAGGAGAATGAAAAATCCTCCTCCCAAATGATGCTAAAACATTATATGGAAAACATGAACACCACTACCTTTACTTCACACAAAATAATTAATTTGAGATGGATCATAAATTTCAAAGTGCACACCAAATTCATAAAGCTTATAGAACAAATGATTGAAGAATTTCCCCAAACACTTTGTTTCTTAGATATAACACACAATGTATGAACCACAAGAACAAAAGGATAAATTTGGTTCCATGAATACTAAAACAGTTGCTCATAAAAAACACCTGTTTAAAATGTGAAAAGGCGTGGGAGAAAATATTCAGAACACTTGAATCTGGCAAAGGAATATGAAGTACATATAAAAACCTCTTGCAATAACAATAAAGAGACAACATTTTAACAATAGCATACCACTTGAATAACCATGTCACAGAGGAACCTAAGGAAGATACAGGGAAGGCAAAGAAGCATGTAACAAAGTGCTCTGCATCATCAGTCATTGAGAAAATGCCAAGTCATATCACTTCACACAAACTAGAAAGGTTATAGTTAAAATATCTGACAGCCTAAAATATTGGCTTTTGGAGCAACCAAAATTTTCATACACTGCTGGTGGAAAACTATTTGGCTATTTCTTATAACATTAAACTTACATTTATCCTTTCATCTAGCAATTCCTTTCCTTGGTATTTACCCGAGTAAATGAAAACATATGCCAAATAAAAGTTTCCTAGAAGAATGTTCATAGCAATTTTATTCATAATAGCTCAAAGCTAGAAACAATACAGATGTTCAACAGTAAAATGAATAAACATATAGTAGTGAATTCACAGGGTTTCCCTGGTGGCTCAGTGGTAAAAAAAAAAAAACACCTGCCAACGAAGGAAACATGGGTTCCATCCCTGGGTTGGGAAGATCCCTTGGAGAAGGAAATGGCAACTCACTCCAGTATTCTTGCCTGGGAAATCCCATAGACAGCGGAGCCTGGTGAGCTACGTCCATGGAGTCATTAAAGATTCAGACACAGCTCACCCACTTAACAAAAACTAGAAGAGTATTCATTCACACAATGGAATACTACTCAATAATAAAATCAGTGAACTACTGATACTCAAGAACTCGGATGATTTTGAAAAAATTCCACTTATGAGAATTTCTAGAACGGACAATAGGAATCAGAAAATAATTAGCTGTGAGGAGCTAATTGACTGAGAAGAAAAAGAAAAAAGAATACTGAGGTGTGAGAATGCTCTATCTTCATAGAGGTGTGGGTCACACAGGTGAATATTTCTTATACTCTACACTCAAGATTTGGAAAAGGAAATGGCACCCACCCAGTATTCTTGCCTGGAGAATCCCATGGATGGAGGAACCTGACTGGCTAAAGTCCATGGAGGTCACAAAAAGTCAGACACAACTGAAGCAACTGAGCACACTCAAAATTAGTGTATCCCAATGTGTAAAAATTATACTTAAAAAATTTTAAGTAGGAAATGAAATTTATGTCAAGAAACTATTAAAGAGCAATATATTGCAAAGTTTCTGGGAAGGTCAGAACCAAATTATAAGCTGGTCATTTTTAGTGACCCCATAATTTCATTTTGTCTTCTCTTTATAAAACATCCTTTTTGTTATCAGTCAGCAGACAAATATTTGGTGAGCATGCAGTATAGATGAAGCACTGTAATCTCAGGTTTCCCCTATGTGATATACAAAAGCAGATAGCTAATGAATTAAGTTACAAGAACATCATATAAATCCTCTTCTTTACCATTTGTAAAAAAATTGGAAAAATTAATATGGGAAAAAATTTATGGTTAGAAATTTGTCAGTTATAAAACAATTGGGGAAATGTTTTTTGTTTGGGAAACTCCTAGTCCTCATGAAAGGTTTGAAGTTTTACCATCTTCACATTGAATCCTTTCCAACATTTAAGAATTTGATAGAAATACAAAAACAAAACAGGATTCATTCACAGTAGTTGTACTTTACTGTGTCATGTACAGCATGCATCCCAGCAGTTTAAGTATCATCAGAAAAGCCTGATAAATATGCAGATTTTTGAGGTCTAATCTTGGAGATTCTATTTTAGCAAGACTCTGTAGCCAAGGTCTTAAAATAGCATTACAGAGAGATCGAATTTAGAAAAAAATATGCAAGAACTCTGTGAACAAAGAGAAAGGTCTATACGAGAGATTGCTATAGACTATTTATGTATCCACACACTTTACATATTAAAAATTAACCCACAGTGTGATGGTACTTATAGGCAGAGCCTTTGGAGTGATTAGGTCATGAGGACGGAGCCCTCATGAAAAAGAATTGTACCCTTATAAAGGAGAGCCCAGACAGATCCCTTGCCCCTTTCCACCATATGAAAACATACACAGTTACCTATAAACCAGAAAACAGGCTCTCAACAGAAAATGAACCTGCCACCTCCTTGGTCTTGGACTTTACAGCATCTAGAACTGTGCAAAGTAGATTTTTGTTGTTTGTAAGCCACCTAGCCTATTAAGGAGATCCAACCAGTTCATTCTGAAGGAGATCAGCCCTGGGATTTCTTTGGAAGGAATGATGCTAAAGCTGAAACTCCAGTACTTTGGCCACCTCATGCGAAGAGTTGACTCATTGGAAAAGACTCTGATGCTGGGAAGGATTGGGGGCAGGAGGAGAAGGGGACAACAGAGGATGAGATGGCTGGATGGCATCACTGACTTGATGGACGTGAGTCTGAGTGAACTCCGGGAGTTGGTGATGGACAGGGAGGCCTGGTGTATTGCCATTCATGGGATCGCAAAGAGTCGGATACAACTGAGCAATTGAACTGAATTGAACTGAACTAGCCTATTTTTCTAGTATTTTCTTATAGAACTCAGATAAGCTAAGATGAAGATCATCATAGGCAAAAAAAAGCATGGCTGTAAGAATGATTTCTCTCTTCCAAGAATTTAATTTCTCTCTTGGTTCTTTTGTCTTTACTTCAGCCTCCATGGACACATGGTTGTCACTTTACAGCAAGACCTGTGTTCTCAGTCACTCAGTTGTGTCTAACTCTTTGCGACCCCTTGGACTGTAGTCTCCCAGGCTCCTTTGTCCATGGAATTTCCAGGCAAGAACAATGGAAGCTGGCTGCCATTTCCTCCTCCAAGAGATCTTCCTGACCCAGGGATCAAATCCATGTCTCTTGCATCTCTAGCACTGGCAGGTGGATTCTTTACTACTGTGCAACCTGAGAAGCCCACTGAAAAAACTAGAAGTGGACAAAAACTCCCTTCCCATCTTGCTCCTTCTTCAAAAAGAAAAGCTAAATTTTGAAAATAATTTTACTAGAAACTAAGGAGAAAATAAAGGAAATGCAAATTTAGAAAAGGCTTAGCTTAATAAGATACAGATTTCCAACCCAAACATGAATTGAAACCACAAGTTAACTAGTCCAACTTACCAGCATTCAGGCCACAGTTTTACTCACTTCCTCCAAAACATTCTACTGATTAGAGATTTGCTCATGTTTGGGGAAGAAAAAAAAAAGCACTCCTTTTAAACTTACAAATTACTCCTTAGGGAGGTTGAAACTATCATAAATTTTAATCAGATAATCTTGTGTGTTTTTTTTGCTTTTTTTCCCTAATACAGAATTGAAATAATTGGAAGGGAGCAGAGTTAAACAGTCAATTTCAGAACAAGAAATGCAGTAAAATAACAAGTCAGAGCCTGAGCTTTTGGCAACTCCTAGGCTCCTGCTGGGCTTCCCAGGTAGCTCAGATGGTAAAGAAGGAAGGTGAAGTCACTCAGTCGTGTCCGACTCTTTGCCACCCCGTGGACTGTAACCTACAAGGCTTCTCCGTCCATGGGATTTTCCAGGCAAGAATACTGGAGTGGATTGCCATTTCCTTCTCCAGAGATGGTAAAGAACCAGCCTGCAATGCAAGAGATGTGGGTTCAGTCCCTAGGTTGGAAAGATTCCCTAGAGGAGGGCATGGCAACCCACTCCAGAATTCTTGCCTGAAGAATTCCATGGACAGAGGAGTCTGACGGGCTACAGTCCATGGGGTCATAAAGAGTCGGACATGACTGAGTGACTGAGCATACACACACACATGCCTGTGCTGGAGGCCCGGAGTGTTCTTTCCAAAGGAACTTATCCTTCCTTTTTTAAGTCAATCTCTCTTTTAAGTCTTTTGCCTTTAAGCACACTCCCTTTAGTCTCCTGGATTCTTTTTCTCTCCTGGATTTTTCATTCTCTTTGCATAACCCTCTTCTGAACCAGTGACTCAGTTGGCCAGTCTGTAACTTGGCAATAAGTTACTCCGCTGGAAGATTTCTCTCTTTTGATTGGCATCAGTTTCTACATTCTGGCCTTTCCCCTGATCATGGCCTAAACTCTACAAACACTGCACTGCAGCTTAGTTTGTGCTCAGGGATCCTCCTTGTTTGATGCAGATGCATGAGGACATAAACCACAGAACTCTGGACAAGGAGGAGCATGTGACTATGTGAGTAAGGAGCATGTGTGGAGATTCTAAGTTGAAAAGGAAGAAAGGAAGTGAAGAGGGAGAGTGATAGAATTTTGTCTGACCCTGGGAATTCTTGGTTTGGCCAAAAAATTCCACTTGGGTTTTTCCATTAAACATCTGAATGAACTTCTTGGCCAATCCAATACATCTGCTCACAATACCTATCAAATCATCTTGCTTTCTCTGATAACGTGAATGAGAGGTTCTGGATGCATGGATATTTAAAGTAATACTTAAAGATACTTAGAAGATCCTCTTTGCTTTTCCTGTGTCATCTTGAACACACCTTCTTTTTCTCATTCTCAAGATATAAGCCTTGGCTTTCTGCTCTATTTAAATCATTCTTCCGTTACACATTTTCAAATTCTGTCTCTGTGCCTTTGATTTCTAACTCTGTATGTACAATCAGCACTACCTCTTCTACTCTCTCTTTTTTTTCCTTAAAACTTTTTTTTTCCACTTGAACTGTGGTTCCCAATAGCTACTTTCCTCCTGCTGATATGATTATTTGCTGACAAATTTATTGGAAAGTCTAGAATTATTTGCTGACAAAATTATTTAAAAGGCTTTGCATCCAAAGCACATGTTTTCTTTGCCCCGATTTCTTAACATACTACCATCTGGTTTCTGTTCCTGCTTTATTCCCTTCTCCAGTCTCTCTCATGGAAAACTTTTAGTAAATTTCCTTCCTTCCTGAGTTGCTAAGACCAAGTGGATCAGGGTATATAATGAAGAAAAATAGCATTGCATTGGCCAAAAAGTTCATTCAGATTTTCCCATAAGCTAGTATGGAAAAGTTCAAACAAACTTTTCAGCCAGCCCGATATTAGCAAGGCTGTGTATCAGCTGGAAAAATTCTCCCCACCCAATTTAAGTTAATACAACTCTATAGAGGTCCTACTATCTCTAAGACACTTTATTTAAATGCTAGAGAAATAAAGGTAGAAGAAAAATGATGAGTTGCCATGTTCTTGGATGACTGATGAATTGTTGAAAAGAATTTTAAAAGTAATAATGTAAGATTTATCTAAGTGAACATGAGTTCTAAAACTCCATTTGCAAAGGCCTAATAGGTGCTTCATACACTAAAATGCATGTGGAAATGTGTATTGAGCAAGTTGGTTCATACATTGTATGCACCTGCTCTTTTCTACCAATGAAGAGAGATTATCTGTGCAACTTACGACCTTATGACAATAACAAACAAGGGATAGACATCCTAAGAGATACTTGATAGATTTCTGTTTGTCTTATAACAAAGTGCAGGTATTATCTTAGAGATTCAAATGGACAGTTTCTGACATTTATAAACAGTCTTTGAATTACATTATTGATTATAATATCAGTAATTATTGGCTTTTTAAAGAAAACAAAAGCTTCAGACAAATTAGCTTAAAGCCATAAAGCTTCAACACTGTTGTCACTGGGCCAGATCATCCTTTCCTGTGAGAGACTCCCAGTATTACAGGATCTTTAGCAGCACATCTGGCATCTGCCTACTAAATGCTGGTAGCACCTTCATCTTTCTAGAAGGGTAATCAGAACTGTCTCTAGACATTGTCAGATATCCTCTGGAGGAAGCACAAACTTGTCCCCAGCTTTGCACCTCTGATGTGGATGGGATCACATGATAGGGATAAGTCCAAATCCTGCTTTTAAAATAGAGAAACAACAACAACAACAAAAAATCTAGACTACATATTTTATTGTATGATAATTTTCTATTTTTAAATTTCAGAAATACATTTTCTAATTTTAGATTTTTTTAGAAAACGTGTATAATGAGGACAAATTGCATTAAGCAAACTAATTCAACAGCTTTATCACCTCTTTGTACATTTTCTACTTTAAACAACATAGATTTTCCACATTATGAGATTCTTCAACATAATGTGTGCTTGCTAAGTCAGTTCAGTGGTGTCCAACTCTTTGTGAACCTATGGACTATAGCCCACCAGTTTCCTCTGTCCTTGGGATACTCCAGGCAAGAATGCTGGAGTGGGTTGCCATGCCTTTCTCCAGGGGACCTTCCTGATCCAAGGATCAAACCTGTGCCTCTTACATCTCCTGCACTGGCATCAGGTTCTTTACCACCACTGCCACCTGGAAGCTCCTTCAACATAATATAAAGAGGTAAATTTAAAATAATCTTAATCATATAGGACTTTATATATCTCTAAACTGTGGGATGTTCCACTATCTATATATTTTAAAATAGCATAGTTTCTGCTCATTTATGCTTTCAATTCATTATAATTTTTTTTCCTCTTATGCCAGTTAATTTCAATAGTGATGTTCTGATAACCTCAAAAAACTGAGGTAAATTTTTAGTTACTTGTAAAGATACTACTGTCTCATGAAATATAAATCTGGCTATAAAAATAAACTAGTGAATAATTATCCTACTTCTGACAAATGGAAGAGAAGTAATTATTCATTAATATTACTTTTGAGATAACAGTGATAATGATGTAAATTACATTTTAAATTTCATGTCCTGGTGATCACCATACTAGCTCTAAGTCAGATTCTTATCCCATCTTTAAAGAAACAGTAGAAGGTATGTTTCTCAGATTTTGCTGCCTCAACTTTTTTCAACTACTACTACTACTAAATCGTTTCAGTCATGTCTGACTCCGTATGACCCCAGAGATGGCAGCCCACCAGGCTCCCCCATCCCTGGGATTCCCCAGGCAAGAACACTGCAGTAGGTTGCCATTTCCTTCTCCTTTCAGCTAGTAATGATAATTCAAAATAGCTAGGATTTTCAGTGGGGTGGGGGGAATTAAACACATGTACTTCCAGGAAAGAGTTCACAAATTCTCAACTGTGGTTGCACAAGAGTGCCTCTCTGATGCTCAATACTGATAGCTAGATCTCATCCCTGGGGAATTTAATTTGTCTGGGGAGAGCCCTGGCCATAGTGTTATTTAGAACTCTCTAAGTCTAATATATAGTCAGGACTGAGACATATTGCCTGATGAGAATATAGCCCAACTATAAACAAACTATGTGTAGTTTTAAAAGATCCTTTGCTTAATTTTCATGGACTCTTTTTAAACTTATATCTCTTTGAAAATGAAAGTGAAAGTCACTCATTCGTGTCCGACTCTTTGCGACCCTATGGGTATAGTCCATGAAACTGTTTATGCCAGAATACTGCAGTGGGTAGCCCTGCCCTTCTCCAGGGGATCTTCCCAAACCAGGGATCAAACTCAAGTCTCCCACATTGCAGGTGGATTTTATTTTACCAGCTGAGCCATAAGGGAAGCCCAAGAACACTGGAGTGGGTAGTCTATCCTTTCTCCAGAGGATCTTCCCAACCTAGGAATTGAACCAGTGTCTCCTGCATTGCAGGCAGATTCTTTACCAACTGAGCTATCAAAGAAGCCCAATAACTCTTTATTAAACTACATTTATAACATTTCACTTAGAAACTAACACAATGCAAGAGCAGGTTCAGCTATTTCTATAAGGTGTATTATTAATGGAGAGTGATCTCATATTATCTTCTGGCAAAGTTCATGGTGGAAGGATAAGCTGGACTATAGGATATGACTGCCATAAAGCCATTTCTTTCTCTTTTTAAATTAGTTTTATTGGATTATAGTTATTTTAAAATGTTATGTTAATTTCTGCTGTATAGCCAAGTGGATCACTACACATACACATATATCCCCTCTTTTTTGGATTTCCTTCCCATTTATGTTACCAGCATTTTATAAACGTTCTTTGAGGGAACATCTCAAGAAAGAATTGTCCACAAAGCAAAGATCTTTTCTCTCTTATTCACACTTCTTCTACCTCTCATTCTCTCTCTTTCTCCCATTCCCACCCCAAAGATGGGACCCCAATAAAAAAAAAGTTATTTCCAATGCAGCATTGGAAAGATTCGTGTGGGACAGGATGCTTTCTTTAACATTACCCTTTAATCTGAGAAGATGAAGCCTAGTGTCATTATCAACAAGAAATTTCTCAGAAGGACGTGGACAAACACAAAATTCTGTGTCCCTGAGAATGGATTTGGGGGATTTCTCTAGCCCACAGATCCATCTAAGACACTGAACAGTTCTGCCTTGGTGAGCTATGTATTTCGGACCCCAAAGGTCACTCTGAGAATCTAACTCTACTAGCTGTGATGTCAGCTCCAAATCTTATGTTATACATGCTCCAGACTGCACATGCTCCCAATCTTATTTTATACACATGCCAGACATGGAAGCCTGGCATGCTGTAGTCCATGGGGTCGCAAAGAATTGGACATGACTAAGCGACTGAACAACATCAAACAGACTACAAAACCCCGTCCTTGTGGGACTGTAGGGCTGCACTAAATTTGGTTGATATTTCTACCTTTCTTTTCTCATCTGTAAAATGAAATAGACTAGAGAATTATCAAAATTGATTTCTGCTACAATAATTTACATTCTTTCTTTGCAAGATCTTTCACAAAGTGGTTAATTACTATTATTAGCTTTGAAATCTCAATGACATAAAAGGTCTTGTTTGTTCCTCTATCTTCCAGGTTAACCATGGAGCCTCATATTCTCCTCCTCCTCTTCTTTCAGTTGCATTTTGCTTCAGCATTTCCTTCTTTGAGATAGAGCAATAGATTACTACCTTTCCATAGAAGGAAACTAATGGGCTTAGTGCAAAGCACAGAAGATGAGGAGTAACAATTAGGTAACAAAAAAGAGAGAAAAAGAAGTGAGATCATAGACACCGAATGCACATAATTCTTGAAGATGGGAATTTGCACCAATGAGGTGTCAGCAAGATCAAGTAGATAAGTACTAAACTTGGAGGTTTCTGATTACGTGGGCATTTGAGTTTGTAAATGGATTGCAGCTCTCCTCCAGCCCTCAACCTCAGAAAGCTGCCACAGGCTCTCTTGGTGCTTGACAGCTCCCCTTAGCCCTTCTCCTTCTGCAGAGTCATGAATAATAATGCCCCAGGGCCCCTGCAAAGAAGCCCCTCTCCCTCACTTAAATAGACCCAAAGTCAATGGAGAAGAAGACATTATGATCATTATGATGGCATTGTAATCAGTCCCCTCACTGCTGAAGAAGTTAAATCCACATGACCTATATTCACGTACAGCTTAGCTCAAGTGGAAAGAAGAAGACTAGTGAATCACGCTGTAAATACATGAGTTTATAAATAAATAAAATCCCTGCAGGTGGAAAACTCAGAGTTGAAATAAAAGTGTCTGATAAAATGAAAAAAAAAAAAAGAATCAAAATGTAAAAGTCTGGGGGAACTGGGATAACAACTTTTTTTCCAATATCTGAAATATATTTTGCTCTGGACAGACCACATGAAGGAGGATGCGCCAGAGGCTGAGTGATAGAAGCAACCTGAATTGGGGAACTGAATAATTCTGCTTTGGTTGACTCCTTGAAAAAAATAAGATATTCTAATTGTAAAAGAAGTTCAAAAATTAGTGACTAAAAATCTTTATTTTAACCCCCCAATCCTGGTCTCTAACAGTTTACAAACTGTGACACTGTGTGCAACAAATTCACACACACACACACACACACACAGTTGTTCCTTGAACAACATAGATTTAAACAGTTTGGGTCCAGTTACACACAGATTTTTTTTTTCCAGTAGTAGATACTACAGTACTACACAATTACTGTGCAGAATGTCACTGCCCCTAAGCCTCCCATTGTTCAAGGTTCATTGTATACACATAGTGTATATAAACACATATATATTTCAAAAAAAATGTTTATGAAACATTTATTGAAATGTTTATATTTTGTGTGCAGCTGCTAATATAAATGTGTATTTACATCCCTACATTCACATAGGCTTTTGATGGAAATGCATTTGTATTTTCTATTTTAATTTCTTCTTTTTTAAATTCAATATAATCTGACTTCCTTGGGTTAAATCCTGACTCCATCACTTAATACCCATGTAACTTTAAGATATGTGCAAATTCTTTGTGTCTCAACTTTTCCATCAGGAAACAGAGATAATAATGGAACCTATTTCTTAAAGTTGTTATGAGGAGTAAATGAAGGACTATACACAAGATCTTAGGATAGTGTTGACACATCAAAGTGCTCTGAAAGCGTTAGCTATTATTTTGATAATCATCACCAACATCATCATAATCATCTTCACTGTTACACATAGTGGATGGTGTGGTACTCTGCCCAGATCCCCTCTTCAGAGCACTTCTGATGACTCATGACTATGCCCCTTACTGGTAGTTACCCTTGGCCACACTGAACTGCTATGAAAGTTATGCTCACATTCCAGGGTATAATCTACAGTTAATGACTCACTAATATGAGGACACAAATACTCAGGCTTCTTAGCCTTAATTTGGACAATTCTGAAGGATCATCCAAGATTCAGAATTCTCTGTGATCTTATAAACCAGCTTCTCCCTTTGCTCAGTCTTGTTTTTCCTCATTTTATGATTATAGATGTAAACCTTGAGATCACTCACAGATAAAGTGCTGCATACAGTTTCCTATATCAGAATTTGAACTATACACCAACTGCTTCTTTGAGGACTGTAATTTACCTGCTACCTCTTTTTTTGTAAGTTTTTCTAAGACATTTGATGAGTCATAATCTTGAGGATGTGAATGGAGTGAAATGAAAGGAGTAAATTAGCATCAAAGATAAGATCTGACATTCCCCTTGAGAAACCTGTATGCAGGTCAGCAAGCAACAGTTAGAACTGGACATGGAACAACAGACTGGTTCCAAATAGGAAAAGGAGTACATCAAGGCTGTATACTGTCACCCTGCTTATTTAACTTATATGTAGAGTACATTATGAGAAACGCTGGGCTGGAAGAAGCACAAGCTGGAATCAAGATTGCCAGGAGAAATATCAATAACCTCAGATATGCAGATGACACCACCCTCATGGCAGAAAGTGAAGAGGAACTAAAAAGCCTCTTGATGAAAGTGAAAGAAGAGAGTGAAAAGGTTGGCTTAAAGCTCAACATCAGAAAACTAAGATCATGGCATCTGGTCCCATCACTTCATGACAAATAGATGGGGAAACAGTGGAAACAGCGTCAGACTTAATTTTGGGGGGCTCCAAAATCACTGCATATGGTGATTGCAGCCATGAAATTAAAAGATACTTACTCCTTGGCAAAAAAGCTATGACCAACCTAGACAGCATATTCAAAAGCAGAGATATTACTTTGCCAACAAAGGTTTGTCTAGTCAAGGCTATGGTTTTTCCAGTGGTCATGTATGGATGTGAAAGTTGGACTGTGAAGAAAGCTGAGCACCAAAGAATTGATGCTTTTGAACTGTCGTGTTGGAGAAGACTCCTGAGAGTCCCTTGGACTGCAAGGAGATCCAATCAGTCCATTCTAAAGGAGATCAGCCCTGGGTGTTCTTTGGAAGGAATGATGTTAAAGCTGAAACTCCACTACTTTGGCTACCTCATGTGAAGAGTTGACTCATTGGAAAAGACTCTGATGCTGGGAAGGGTTAGGGGCAGGAAGAAAAGGGAACGACAGAGGATGAGATGGCATCACCGACTCGATGGACATGAGTCTGAGTGAACCCTGGGAGTATTGGCTACCTCATGTGAAGAGTTGACTCATTGGAAAAGACTCTGATGCTGGGAAGGGTTAGGGGCAGGAAGAAAAGGGAACGACAGAGGATGAGATGGCATCACCGACTCGATGGACATGAGTCTGAGTGAACCCTGGGAGTTGGTGATGGACAGGGAGGTCTGGCGTGCTGCGATTCATCAGGTCACAAAGAATCGGACACGACTGAGCAACTGAACTGAAATGAACTGAATAAGATCTGAGCATTGCAAAGAGAAAACTGTAGTGGATAGTATGGGACCCAGACCAGATCCCTCATCAGGGCCAAAGTACTCACTCATAGAGGCTCAGAATATCAGCTATTGACAGTTTTAGCTCTACTCTAAATTAAGAATCATCCTCAGTCACAAAGAATCTCCTTGCCCAATGTTCCCTCTCAAGGAAGACCGTGGCCAATGACCACATGGTGCAGGAATATGCTTCTCCACTTGACCACATTCTGTAGAACTCAGAAGGATCACCCTAGTAAAAGTTTTCAGTAATATCAATTACAGTCTTAGTTATAATCACATTGCAGGTCAGATTCTCCCTGTACCTAATCCTACTTTCTTAGCCCTTCACTCTTCAGTAAACATTCTGGACATGTCTCTCCTCAGAAGACGTTTCCTGGGAACCTAACCTAAGACATCCTATCATGAATACCTTTCTGTGTCAGTAGATATGTATCTGTCTCATTAAAATGCCTGCATGATATTCCATTGTATTTATAATTTAGAGTGGCATAATTTACTTAACCAGTGAGTTAGGTCATTCTTAAGGCAACTTAGAGTAGACCTCATGATGATAGCAAGCATAGATTAAAACAACAACCAGTGAGCCAAAAATTTAACTTCTTTGTTAATCATTTAAGAAAACTTACTATTATTCACAATGCTTATGGTTTATTTAGCATTACAGATTTTAATAGGAAACTGACTTTATTTTTTGCTGACCGGCTTACATGGGAAAATCACTGGTCCCATGGGGTGTTGTATTTTTTTGATCTACTTTATTACATTGATTGACAACTGATGGTAATTGTATGTGAGTGCATGAGTACCAACACAGCAGAACTTCTGATCTGAAGAAAATGTAAAGCTATTTGAAGGAACTGAGTTAGGGCAGCAAAAAGAAATGCAGGTTGTTACACACCAAGGATTTTATTTGTGGCTTTTATGTAAAATATGTGACCTTCCACCACTGACTCGTGGAAGGTTAGTGATGCCTATGTTTTAATTGAAAGCATTAGGGAGACATGATCTATTTTTGGAGGTCTTTGCTGCTACTCAAAACTTTCTTTAGCCACAGACAAAGTTGCTCTTGTTCCCTTTCCTTCCATAGCCAATGCTGAAGTGCATTTTTAAAGAAGAGCAAGAAGGACTAGAGAAAATACTTGTAGTTTCTGCAAACTGTATTTTCCATTCAATCACAAGCAAGTGCTGTGTTACAACTGTCCCACATAAAGTATTCTTGTCTTTAGTAGACCACACTAATGTGGAATTTTCAGGCCTAATTCATGAAAGTTGGTAGATACTAAACAAAATATAAAATGATAGAACATTATGCCACTATGAGAATTTATGACCATGAAGGTCATTCATTCCTAGCAAAGAAATCAGGTAAAACATGTCAGTTCAGTTCAGCTAGTCGCTCAGTCATGTCCGACTCTTTGCGATCCCATGAACCACAGCATGCCAGGCCTCCCTGTCCATCACCAACTCCGAGAGTCCACCCAAATCCATGTCCATTGAGTCAGTGATGCCATCCAGCCATCTCATCCTCTGTCACCCCCTTCTCTTCCTGCCCTAATCTTTCCCAGCATCAGAGTCCTTTCAAATGAGTCAGTTCTTCACATCAGGTGGCCAAAGTATTGGAGTTTCAGCTTTAACATCAGTCCTTCCAATGAATACCCAGGACTGATCTCCTTTAGAATGGACTGTTTGAATCTCCTTGCAGGCCAAGGGACTCCCAAGGGTCTTCTCTAACACCACAGTTCAAAAGCATCAGTTCTTCAGTGCTCAGCTTACTTTATAGTCCAACTCTCACATTCATACATGACCAGTGGATAAACCATAGCCTTGACTAGATGGACCTTTGTTAACAAAGTGATGTCTCTGCTTTTTAATATGCTGCCTAGGTTGGTCATAATTTTCCTTCCAAGGAGTAAGCATCTTTTAATTTTATGGCTACAGTCACCATCTGCAGTGATTTGGGAGCCCTGAAAAATTAAGTCAGCCACTGTTTCCCCATCTATTTGCCATGAAGTGATGGGACCAGATGCCATGATCTTCGTTTTCTGAATGTTGAGGTTTCAGTCATGTCAGTAATTCTGTTTTGCTCTGCTTCTCATTCACACTCTTAACTATGCCTTGATTTTGAGAGAGTTAAAGCTTAGGGCCCTTGAAGGAAGAAGTGAACATTTTGCTTATGCTTTCTTTAAGCTTGTGCAACAAGGTATCTTGTCCGAGAACTGGCCTTTCTTGGGTCTGAAACTAATGACTACATAACACAATGTCTTACTCATGGAAATACTTTTCTTACACTCTATGTTAATAATTATAATTGTGACAAATCTTGCCTGGGAAGCCGTTTCTCAGCAACAGTATATCTGGCCCAGAAATACCTTGCCTGGAACTCATTTCTTGTGGCTAATCTTGTACTGAAGCTATCTCAGGATGTATGACTTGGGAAATGACCTAATGCAACTCTCACAACCTTGAGGTGTTCCTTTTATCTGTACTCAGCATTTGCAAAGTATATAATGCCCCACTTGAACTGGTAAGGTGGGTACTCTGCTACTCCTTTCCAATGTCTTTTGCTTCAGGCTTTCTCTATCTTTTTCATTCTAATAAAACTTTTTGTACACAAAGCTCTGAGTGACTGAGACTGTCTTTTGTCCCAGAGTTAAATATTCTCCTTCGGAGACCACGAATCCAGTGGCATCATCCACCAAGCACCATAAGCTGTCAATTTCCTGCATCTGTATTCAGATACTCTCCCTGCATTCCTCTCTAGTTCAGAAACCACATATAAGATTGTCTCTTCAACATCTCCATTTAGTAGCCAATTATGAAAAATGTTTTTACAGACTATATCTCTGATTAAAGATTAGTATACAGAACATAGGTAGAACATTAAAACTCAATAGCAACAATCAAATGACCCAGTTCAACATGGGCAAAAGACTTGAATAGACATCTCTTTAAAGAAGACATGCAAATGGCCACTAAGCACGTATAAGGATGTTCTATATCACTAATCATTAAGGAAATGCAAGTCAAAACTACAATGAAATATCACATCATGCCATTTGAATGGTTACTATCAACAAAACAGAAAGTAAAAAGTATTCATGACCATGTGGAAAAACTAGAATGCTTGTGCACAATTCATAGGAATATAAAATGGTGCAGCCACTGTGGGAAAGTATATTGTGATTACTTGAAAAAACAAAAATAAAATTGCCCAATGATCCAGCAATTCCACCTATGCTATATACTCAAAAGAATTAAAAGCAGAGCCCCAGAGATATATTTGCACACCCCAGTTCACAGCAGCATTATTTATAACAGTTAAAATGTAGAAGCAACTCTAAATATTCATTCACCATTACTGGGTGAATGAATAAGGAAAATGTGGTACATACATACAATGGAATTCAGCCTTAAAAAGAAATGAAATTCTGACAAATGCTGCAACTTGGATGAATCTGGAAGACATTATGCTAAGTGAAATGAGCCAGTCACAAAAAGACAAACACTATGTGATTTTACCTACATGAGGTCCTTAGATTGGTCAAACTCTTAAAAACAGGAAGTAGAATGGTGGGTGCCTGGGTTGTGTGGAGGGAGAAATGAGGAGTTATTGTTTAATAGGTACACTTTTTAAAGGTTTTCCATATTCATACTTTAAATTTTGGATGACTGACTCCTTTACAGTTTTTAATCCATGTGATGCTTTTTTTTTTGTAGAAAGAAATATTTCATTTTATTTTTATTAATTTAAAACTTTATTCTATTTTACAATACTGTAATGATTTTGTCATACATTGACATGAATCAGCCACAGGTGTACACGATCTCCCAATGCCGAAGCCCCCTCCCACCTCCCACCCCACACCGTCTCCCTGGATCATCCCGTACACCAGCCCCAAGCATCCTGTATCCTGCATTGAACATAGACTGGTGCTTCATTTCTTATATGATAGTATACATGTTTCAATGCCATTCTCCCAAATCATCCCACCCTCTCCCTCTCCCTCAGAAGCCAAAAGTCCGTTCTATACCTCTGTGTCTCTTTTGTTGTCTCACTTACAGGGTCCTCATTACTATCTTTCTAAATTCCATATATATGTGTCAGTATACTGTATTGGTGTTTTTCTTTCTGGCTTACTTCACTCTGTATAATCGGTTCCAGTTGCATCCATCTCGTTAGAATTGAGTCAAATTTATTCTTTTTAAGGGCTGAGTAATACTCCATTGTGTACATGTACCACAGGTGTCTTATCCATTCATCTGCTGATGGACATCTGGGTTATTTCCACGTCCTGGCAATTATAAACAATGCTGCAATGAACATTGGGGTACATGTGTCTCTCTCAATTCTGGTTTCCTCAGTGTGTATGCTCAGCAGTGGGATTGCTGGGTCATAAGGCAATTCTATTTCCAGTTTTTTAAGGAATCTCCACACTGTTTTCCATAATGGCTGTACTAGTTTGCATTCCCACCAACAGTGTAAGAGGGTTCCCTTTTCTCCACATCCTCTCCAGCATTTATTGTTTGTAGATTTTTGGATTGCAGCCATTCTGACTGGTGTGAAGTGGTACCTTATTGTGGTCTTGATTTGCATTTGTCTGATAATGAGTGATGTTGAGCATCTTTTCATGTGTTTGTTAGCCATCCGCCTGTCTTCTTTGGATGGCTAACAAACACATGTGATGCTTTTATAAACATCCATTTATTCTATGGACTTCTAGCTGCCCATGTGACACACATGTTTTTAGATTTAGGATGTTGCCTGATATTCTTTTTTCTTTTTTAATTTGAGAAAATAAAAAACAAGTGTAGCTAATGACTGTCCTTCTCTAAGACTTGGTTTCCAACAACATAGCTGGAACAATAAGACAAGAAAAATTTACCTCAAACCAGTTATTGAAAGGGTGAAAATATGAAAGTCACTTCATATTCTTTACCACATAGGCAATCAATAAAAAGTAGCTCTTAATAGCACTAATACTGAGCTCTCATTTTTGAGTTTCTACTTTAAATCACAGGTATAATTACCCCATTTAATTTTGCAAAGCCAATCAAGTATAAGTTATAGAAACAAAATGAAATACAGATTGAGATAACTTATGATTGCTGTTATTGTTATCATTATTATCTATCAGAGCCAGTGGTTTCTAAGCTCATGACAAAGTAAAGTTGTCAGAGAGGTAATTGGGACATAGATTATCTATTGTGATGGAGTGGTGAGAATTCAGATGCAACAGTTTATGGACAATAACTCAGAAATTAAATTTGAGCCTGAGATGGTGAAATTGAACAGGACCATAGAGAGGATTTCAACCACCCTTCCCCCTTTCCAGTCTTTAAGGGCTAAATGGACAGAAGCTTGCTGATTTCCTACAATTGAATAGCAGTTCACAAAAGGGAAAGTAGAAACTACATTTTTTTAAAACTCCAGCCCAATACTTTTTCTAATAGTGTCATGAAAATGAAGAGAAAATTAAATCCCAAGTTATTTTCTTATCTTGCTGCTGCAGCTGCAGCACAACACCAGTAAAACAAAGGTGTGTGGGTACGTGCAGTGTTGCTACATTGTGCCCAACTCTTTGTGACCCTATGGATTGTAGCCTGCCCTGCTCTCTGCCCATGAGATTTTCCAGGCAAGAATACTGGGGTGGGTTGCCATTTCCTCCTCCAAAGGATCTTCTCGACCCAGGGATTGAATCTGCATCTCCTGCATCTCCTGCATTGGCAGGCAGATTCTTTACCAGTGAGCCATCTAGGAAGCCCCTTTTTTATCTTACATACAGGTATATTGGATAGGATATGTCTAGATTATTTTAGTGGAGAAGCAACGGCAACCTACTCCGGTAGTCTTGCCTGGAAAATCCCATGGATGGAGGGGCCTGGTAGGCTGCAGTCCATGGGGTTGCTAAGAGTTGGACACGATTGAGCGCCTTCACTTTCACTTTTCACTTTCATGCATTGGAGAAGGAAATGGCAACCCACTCCAATATTCTTGCCTGGAGAATCCCAGAGACAGTGGAGCCTGGTGGGCTGCCGTCTATGGGGTCACATGGAGTTGGACACGACTGAAGTAACAGCAGCAGCAGCACCAGATTATTTTAGAAACATCATCACTGACACGTAAACAGTTGGTTATGTTTACAAATATCTTGGAGAAACTTAAGAAGTTAAATGTCTGGGATAAAAATCATCATTTAATTGCATATTCTTAGTTAGGTATCTGGAAGGAAACCTAACCCTGCTCTCTAAAAGCTTGTGGTCTAATGAGGAGGAAACCCATAAACAAATCAATGCAATTCAATAAGGAAGATGCTGAGATTTGGGTGTGCATAAAGTGTCATGAAAATACACGGCAGCAATATTTATCCATGGTCAAATGGTCACTTATCACATAGATTTTTAGATCAAGAAATTAATTTTTTAAAATAACCAGGTATTATTCAGATAATAGTAGTAACTACCATCATTTTGTTTCTGTCTGCAAAAAGAAAAAAAAAACTTGCTGTTGGGAAGTAGTGCCCTCTTCTTAGAAAAACAAAAATGTTGATATCATTTACTATAACCTTTCATCATTCTTCTGTACTCCTTGGAGAAAACAGAGATAATCTCTTTTCTAAACCTCTAGGTAATATGATTTATATTCTTAACTTCAGAAAATACACAACTTCAATCAAGAAGGTTATTTTCCACACTTTCCCTCTTTGAAAATATGAAAGAAAATTCCAAGCAAGTACAAAAAAGAGTCAGGAAGCTGTTTGGGCTATTACTGAATATTTATGATGCTCATCAGAATCATTTCCCTTTACCGTTAATTAACTGGAATGGGATGGATATTCTGGAGCCATACTGAATCAGTGATTAATATATCTCACAAAATCACTGCAGTGACAATCTTATTTGTTCCCAAAGCCAACATTCTAGGCTTCTTGTAGGTTTCATGCTCTTAAGAGTCTCTACTTTCCTTATGAAAAAATAACCCTAATGACACAATATAATAGTCAATTATATTGCTAAATTCCCTTCTTATCTTTCAGGTCAGTGAAATGTAACAAAATATTTTCATTTATTCATATCAAAAGAGATTTTTATATGAGCATTTTTCAAACTTTTGTGTTTTTATACTTTCTCTTAATTGACGCTTCTCAGAATTCATCAAAATATTAGAGAACCTACGGCAAAATCAGCATGAAAATATCCAAACTGTTGACTCTAAATATTTGTGCAAGGAAATTCATTTTATTTACCTTATACTCTCAACATTCACCATGTACATTCTTATAAAAAAAAGTCTTGGTGATGGATTTGAGTATAAAAGGAAAAAGAAAACTGATAAAGGAATATTTCCACCAGAAAAAAAAAAAAAAACCAGGAGATGTTTGCATACATATAAACAATGCTCACCCTGTATAATCAGGATGGAGGAAAGACTGGACAAAAAGGAACACAGCTTAAATTCAAAAGGAAGAGGGAAAAAATGAGATGGCTGCATTTCCCTGGTGGCTCAGAATGTAAAGAATCTGCCTGCAATGCAGGAGACCTGGGTTCACTCCCTAGCTTGGGAAGATCCCCTGGAGTAGGAAATTGCAACACATTCCGATATTCTTACTACTACTACTACTACGAAGTCGCTTCAGTTGTGTCTGACTCTGTGTGACCCCATAGACGGCAGCCCACCAGGCTCCTCCAACCCTGGGATTCTCCAAGCAAGAACACTGGAGTGGGTTGCCTGGAGAATCCCCATGGACAGATGAGGCTGCTGGGCTACAGTGCATGAGGTCCCAAATAGTCTGACACAACTAAGCAACTTAGCACAGCACAGAAGACAGCACATAGTCCAATCTGCAAACTGAGTTCTGGTTTGAAATTAAGATTTGAATAAAGAGGAAACCAATACTTTTTCTTGGAGAATTAATTCATTAATTCAAAAATCTTTGTAACATACCAACAGGTGCTACACATATTCTAATTTATATAAGTACAAAAAAGAATAAAAATAAAGTCCTGGTTTTATGGACTTTATATTACAGTGGGTAGAAAGAAACAATAAACAAAACAATCCAATATCTCAGAGAAGAGAAATAAAGTCTAAGAAACAGTGTGGCCAGGAGTTATGTAAATATTATTTTTCATAGTATGATCTGAGGAGGCCTCTTGAAGCAGATCCTTAAATGAAATGAAGGATTGGAGCTTGTTGATTTATGGGGCAAATGGAGATTAAGAACTTCCTTTATGGGAACCAGAATAGTATAGAAGTATGTATGCAATAATTTTCAAATTAGGAAATAAAATATAAAAAAGGAACAAGTAAGAGGAAATTTTCTTATTTGTTAAGAAATGGAAAGATCCATATATATATACTTATATATGGAGAATGCCCATGCATCTCTGTTTATACATGGGTATTTTTAAAAAGTAGGTCATGGACAAAAATTGGATTATAGCTAAAGCAGCATTTTATAGAAGTAGTAGTAGTATTAATAATATATATAGATATATAAAAGTAATATAAAATTATATTTCCAGATATATATATGTGACCCCATAGACGGCAGCCCACCAGGCTCCTCCAACCCTGGGATTCTCCAAGCAAGAACACTGGAGTGGGTTGCCTGGAGAATCCCCATGGACAGATGAGGCTGCTGGGCTACAGTGCATGAGGTCCCAAATAGTCTGACACAACTAAGCAACTTAGCACAGCACAGAAGACAGCACATAGTCCAATCTGCAAACTGAGTTCTGGTTTGAAATTAAGATTTGAATAAAGAGGAAACCAATACTTTTTCTTGGAGAATTAATTCATTAATTCAAAAATCTTTGTAACATACCAACAGGTGCTACACATATTCTAATTTATATAAGTACAAAAAAGAATAAAAATAAAGTCCTGGTTTTATGGACTTTATATTACAGTGGGTAGAAAGAAACAATAAACAAAACAATCCAATATCTCAGAGAAGAGAAATAAAGTCTAAGAAACAGTGTGGCCAGGAGTTATGTAAATATTATTTTTCATAGTATGATCTGAGGAGGCCTCTTGAAGCAGATCCTTAAATGAAATGAAGGATTGGAGCTTGTTGATTTATGGGGCAAATGGAGATTAAGAACTTCCTTTATGGGAACCAGAATAGTATAGAAGTATGTATGCAATAATTTTCAAATTAGGAAATAAAATATAAAAAAGGAACAAGTAAGAGGAAATTTTCTTATTTGTTAAGAAATGGAAAGATCCATATATATATACTTATATATGGAGAATGCCCATGCATCTCTGTTTATACATGGGTATTTTTAAAAAGTAGGTCATGGACAAAAATTGGATTATAGCTAAAGCAGCATTTTATAGAAGTAGTAGTAGTATTAATAATATATATAGATATATAAAAGTAATATAAAATTATATTTTCAGATATATATGGATATATGTATGTAAGTTTATATACATAAATAAAAATAATGGGAATATATAATAGATATAAGGGGAACAGTTTTGTGCTTTTAGAAATAGTTATCATCCTAATAGTGGTATGAAGATTAATTCTTGAAGGGTATGTGTGCTACTCTGTTTTTATACCAATTTTCTTGTATCCTCTCAACAAAATTTAAAATATATGCTATGTTTTCATTTTGGGAAAAAAAAAAACAAGCAGTGTGAGGTTGAGAGACGGGGAAGCATGTTCTCAGCAGCTGTGCAGTGCTAGCACGTTGTGAATATTCAACAAATATTAAGTGACATTGAAATATGAATTGACAGATAATGAATCATTTTAGGGAATTATCCTGCCAAAATGTTTTGGAAGATCCATGAAATGTTTGACAAATCCAAAGGATCCCAAGATTTGCTTTGCTGAGATTTATTTGTTTATCTGGGGCACGGGGAGACAGGTTCTGATTTTTCATCTTACTCATTAGGTCTTTCTGTTAGCGTGTAATTCATGTTCAAATCGTATTACTTTAACTTTTGTTAAGCAGTTGATTTCTTAGTTGTTATCTAATTGGAAAAACAGAACATCCAGAAGAAAACAAAACTTTCTTTTTATTAAGTACAGAAATAAAATTAATTAAACAGAAACTTAATTACAGTAATGGGATTGACCCTGAAGTGGGGAAAGAGTACCAGAACGAGACACAAATATTGCCTTTACAGTTTATAATTATCATTATCTTATTTAACTTTTACTTAAATAAAGGAGGAAATATATAGCTTATAATATGTTTTGCTTCTATTTTCTGATTACACTCAGTTTAACTGTTAGCATCTTTGTCTAAGACCTATATGGTAATTTTAACAAAATTATTTTAAAATTATCTCATTTTAAATGCTGAGAAATTGTAACCCTATAGAAAATAAAGCAGCCAGATGCAAGGTAGACCATGAGAATCCTGGGACTGTTCTCTCACCACTTCTTGATTCTACTTCTCTCCGTGCATTTTCATTATCTCTCTGGTTTGGGCACACTGCCTTTTTGTCCTGCTCAGTTCACATGACGGCAGAAAAAGGAGAGAGCACGATAGCTGGTAGAATTCAAGCCCTGTGGAAGAGATGGACTCTTGATCCTAATTCTCAAGGAAGTGACTTGGGCCCAGACCAGATGAGGTTTCCAATTATTTCTCATTTAACTCTGGCCAGGAGGACTTCCTGGGTGGTCCAGGGCATGCGAGTTTGCCTTCTGATGCAGAGGGTGAGGGTACAATCCCTGGTGGGGAAGCTAAGATTCTACATGCCTTGCAGCAAAAAAACAAAAACAAAAACCAAAACAAAAAAAACACCTCAAAACACAAAATAGAAGCTATATTATAACAAATTCAATAAAGACTTTAAAAATGATCCAAATTGAAAAAAAAGAAGTCTGGCCAGAGACTCTAGGTACCATCATGTATATAAGGCTGTTAAGTACATAGTGTGAAATGAGGAAGTCAGAAGAAGGTGGAGAAATTAAATGGTTCATTGTAAGCTTAGAGATTCTCAGGAGTTTGCTATGTTATACAAGTATGTTTTACCTGAAAGTCTCCTCCTCAAGTACTTTAAGTTTTGAGTTCAGTCACTCAGTCTTGTCCGGACTCTTTGTGACCCCATGGACTGCAGCACACCAGGCCTCCCTGTCCATCACCAACTCCCAGAGTTTACTCAAACTATGTTGATGCCATCCAAGCATATCATCCTCTGTCCGTCCCTTCTCCTCCTGCCTTCAATCTTTCCAAGCATCAGGGTCTTTTAAAGTGAGTCAGTTCTTCCCATCAGGTGGCCAAAGTATTGGAGTTTCAGTTTCAGCTTCAGCATCAATCCTCCCACTGAATATTCAGCACTGATTTCCTTTAGGATGGACTGGATGGATCTCCTTTCTGTCCAAAGGATTCTCAAGAGTCTTCTCCAACATCTCAGTTCAATTAATTCTCTGGCGCGCAACTTTCTTTATTGTTCAACTCTCACATCCACACATAACTACTGGAAAATCCATGGCCTTGACTAGATGGACCTTTGTTGGCAAAGTAAAGTCTCTGCTTTTGAATATGCTGTCTAGGTTGGTCATAGCTTTTCTTCTAAGGAGCAAGCATCTTTTAATTTCCTGCCTGCAGTCACCATCTGCAATGATTTTGGAGCCCCCAGAAATAAAGTTTCTCACTGTTTCCACCCTTTCCCCATCTATTTGCCATGAAGTGATGGGACCAGATGCCATTATCTTAGTTTTCTGAATACTGAGTTTTAAGCCAACTTTTTCACTCTCCTCTTTCATTTTCATTAAGAGGCTCTTTAGTTCCTGTTCACTTTCTGCCATAAGGGTGGTGTCATCTGAGTATCTGAGGTTACTAATATTTCTCCTGGCAATCTTGATTCCGGTTTATGCTTCATTCATCCCAGAGTTTCTCATGATGTACTCTGCATATAAGTTACATATGCAGGATGACAGTATACAGCCTTGACGTACTCCTTTCCTGATTGGAACTAGTCTATTGTTCCATATCCAATTCTGACTATTGCTTCTTGACTTGCATACAGATTTCTCAGGAGGCAAGTCAGGTGGTCCAATATTCCCATCTCTTTCAGAATTTTCCACAGTCTGTTGTGATCCACACAGTCAAAGGCTTTGGAAAAGTCAATAAAGCAGATATAGATGATTTTCTGGAACTCTCTCACTTTTTTGATGATCCAACAGATGTTGGCAATTTGATCTGTGGTTCCTCTGCCTTTTCTAAATCCAGCTTAAACATCTGGAAGTTCATGGTTCACATATTGTTGAAGCCTGGCTTGGAGAATTTTGAGTATAACTTTGCTAGTGTTGAGATGAGCACAATTGTGTATTTCAACATTCTTTAGTGTTGCCTTTCTTGTGGATTTAATGAAAACTAAACTTTTGCAGTCTTGTAGCCACTGCTTAGTTTTCCAAATTTGCTGTCATATTGAGTGCAGCACTTTCACAGCATCATATTTTAGGATCTAAATAACTGGAATACGATCACCTCCACTAGCTTTGTTCGTAGTAATGCTTCCTAAGGCTCTCTTGACTTCCAATTCCAGGATGTCTGGCTCTAGGTGAGTGATCACATGATCGTGATTATCTGGGTCATGAAGTTCTTTTGTGTATCGGTCTTCTGTGTATTCTTGCCCCCTCTTTTTAATATCTTCTGCTTCTATTCTATTAGGTCCATAACATTTCTGTCCTTTATTGTGCCCATCTTTGCATGAAATATTCCCTTGGTATTTCTAATTTTCTTGAAGAAGAGATCTCTAGTCTTTCCTGTTCTATTGTTTTCCTCTATTTCTTCACATTGATAACTGAGGAAGTCTCTCCTATCTCCTTGTTGTTCTTTGGAACTCTGCATTGAAATGTGTATATATTTTCTTTACTCCTTTGCCTTCTTGATATCTACCATAACTAAGACAACATCTTTCACCATGCATAATCTAGTACCCAATCTCTCTCTCTCTCTTTTTTTTTTTTTTTTTGATGTGGACCATTTTTTTAAAGTCTTTATTGAACTTGTTACAATATTGCTTTTGTTCCATGTTTTGGATTTTTTTGGTCTTGAGGTATGTGAGATCTTAGCTCCCACATGCTAAGATTGAATCCATACTCCTTGCATTGGAAGGTGAAGTCTTAACCACTGGCCTGCTAGGTAAGTCTCCCCAACACATCTCTGAAGTTTTCAAGGTAATGAAGAAATGACCACCCAACAAAGCAATCCTCCTATAAAAATAAAGTCCCTGTGAACTGGAAAAATTATAGTCATAACTATCTGAGAGTTCTAGTGACTGAAATACCATAGGGAGATTTGGGAGTAGATATAAAACTTGAGAAAAGTCGTCACATAGATTGAATTTCACTTTCTTTCTTTTTTTTTTTTTTTTTTTCAGTTCTGTCCTAAGGCAGTCTCAGTAGCAGTGGCAGTGGTACAGGGAGGATTCCAACATGGCCAGAAAGCCCACTAGCTTACCGACTAAGGAAACAGGGCAAGAAATACAGGGCAACCATTACCAGAAAGTGGGAGTCAGAGAGGAGAGAGCCAGGGAAAGACTGTTTTAATGTCTATGTGTAAACTCAGCCCAAGTCTCTGGCTAACCACTGAACCACACGTTGAATGGGGAAAATGGAAAGCTACACAGAGCTATGGTTCAAGAAACTGATCTGAGACTAAGCAGCCACCCACCACAGACACGCCTACTTGCACTTTGAGTCTAACTATGTTAATTGCCTGCTAAAACAAAAGCATCAACACTTCTTGGAGCAATCTAACAGAATATAGATTCTCCACAGCCTAATATTTAGAATGTCCAGGATACAGTCAAATATTATTCATATATAAATAACCAGGAAAATGTGATCCAGTCTCCAGGGAAAAAACTACAAACAGATGCCAACCCCAAGGTTAACAGCTGTTGGAATTATTAGACAAGAACTTGAAAGAAGCAGTTATAATTATGCCCAGTGACAGAAGGAAATGAGACTTGTGATGAATGAAAGCATAAGATATCTCTGCAGATCCTGAAAACTGGAAAACTTAGAATCAAAAATTTCAATATTAGAAATAAAAATCCACTGGATAGGCTTAAAAGAAATAGAGAGTCAGCAATTTTGAAAGTGTATTAACAAAACACATCTAATCTGAAGGAATATATCCCCTACAACAAATCTATTAAAGAAAAAAAAAAGGTAACTTTATAGTAAAGAAAATAGGAGACATCACCCTTACCAAGTGATAGAGTTAATATCACTAGTAAAGAGATAGACAGCCTCTATTTCATACAGCATGACTCCTAAGGTTTTCTTTCTGAAAATGAATAATCTGAATTTAATCACAAGGCAACATCAGACAAACCAAAATTGGGAGGTGGTCTACAAAATAATCGGCCAATACTCTCCAAATGAGTCAAGGATGTAAATGACAAAGAAAGACTGAGGCTCTTCCAGAATAAGAGACTGAGACAGCAATGAACTGCAACGTGTGACCTTGGATAGATCAAGGTCCAGAAAGAAAAGATTAATAGAGCAATTGATAAAATCTGAGTAAGGCCTATAAATGAGCTGCTGCTAAGTCACTTCAGTCGTGGCCGACTCTGTGAGACCCCATAGATGGCAGCCCATCAGGATCCCCTGCCCTGGGATTCTCCAGGCAAGAACACTGGAGAGGGTTGCCATTTCCTTCTCCAATGCATGAAAGTGAAAAGTGAAAGTGAAGTCACTCAGTCCTGTCTCTTCTCTTCAGAAAGTGACTCCTCGTGATCCCATGGACTATAGCCTACCAGGCTCCTCCGTCCATGGGATTTTCCAGGCAAGAGTACTGGAGTGGGTTGTCATTGCCTTCTCCCATAAATGAGAATGTTATATTCATGTTAATACTGTGATTTTGTTAATTGTATATGGTTACATTTGCATCATTAAGAAACCTGCTTTCTCCAAATTTATAATTTCAGTGCAATCCCAATCAAAATCCTAGCATGTTTTTGCAGAAGTTGATAAGTCGGTTCTAATTTTTTTTATGAAAATGCAAATAAGAATATCCAAAGCAATTTTTAAAAAACAGGGAAAATTGGAGAACTTCAATGTTCTGATTTAATGACTTACTATAAATATACAGTAATAATGAGAATGTAGTATTGCAGAAAAATGCAGATAAATGGAAGATAATAGAGTTCAAAAATAGATCCAAACATAACTGGCCAAATGATTTTTAAAAAGTAGTATAAAGGCTTTTCAATGAGGGAATAAAATTTCTTTTCCAAAATAACACTCCAATAGCTAGGTATTTATTTAGGGAAGTGAACATCAATCCATACCAACACTATATTCAGCGCTTAATCCAAAATGATTTCTACTACCCAGAATCAAAAAGAAAAATACTCCTACAAGAAATAAGGGAGAAAAGTCCTTGTGTTCATGAGATAGGTAAATATATCTTTGATAGGACGTAAAATGCTTGATTCATGTACAAAAACAGATAAATTAAACTTGATCAAAATTAAAACACGAGACTACAAATGGACATCAAGTATATGTTTATATAACCAGGGAGCCACCCCACTCAAGCTTTCTTTTTAATTATTTCCATCTTCAAGACCTATTTTTCCAAAAACCCTATTTGGCACATGCTGCTAAAGCATTTTTTGCTTGTTTCTGACAAGAAGCAAGTTTTTAAAACTAGCTTTATCTGTACATTATGATGTTTTATATTAGCAACTTCCTTCTAAGCTTAATGTTTAGAAGGGATTCTTCCAACTCAATAGACATAATATGGTCACTAAGGTTAAACCATATGGGAGTAATTTGCACTGACATGCAGAAACTGCAGAGAGACAGAGGATAGATGTTCTAGGGTTTTGCTTTGCTTTGTTTTTTGGTTGTTTGTTTGACCACTTGGCATAACCAATCTGCCTATTTTATGGTACAGATGAAAGTTCAAACGTGAGAACTAGGAAAAAAATGTCAAAAAAGGAGAGAAGGTTGTTCTCATCACTGGAAAACCTAGGAAAGCAGCAGTTAGTGATTTCAGGACAGGCTAAGTTAGGAGGGTAAAAATCTGATTTAAATCTTTACACAGCTGTCACATAATCCTGAGAAAAAATTTCTAGCAAATTGTAACATGTTGACCAGAATCTCCATTACACCTCTGATACTCTCAAGGTATTTTTAAATTATTTGGCTCAACTCAGAGTCTTTTGGAGAAGGCAATGGCACCCCACTCCAGTACTGTTGCCTGGGAAAGCTCATGAACAGAGGAGCCTGGTAGGCTGCAGTCCATGGGGTCTCTAAGAGTCGGACACGACAGCGACTTCACTTTCACTTTTCAGTTTCATGCACTGGAGAAGGAAATGGCAACCCACTCCAGTGTTCTTGCCTAGAGAATCCCAGGTATGGGGGAGCCTGGTGGGCTGCCATCTATGGGGTCACACAGAGTTGGACACGACTAAAGCGACTTAGCAGCAGCAGCAGTCTTTTGCACAAGCAATTTTTCAAAGCCTTGTGATTCTTGTAGCTGTGTATGTAATTTTGACTCTCTTTATGTTAAGACATCAGAACACAGGAGTTTCTGTTTTTAAATAAACATAATTTGAATGTCACAGAATCCTACTGAGTATTTCTTAAAGCATACCCCCCAACCCTTGCTTAAAAGCGTTACACTGTTTTCCTAACAGCAAGCCTATTCCAACATTAAAAGTTTCCAATTAGATATGAAACTCCAAACCCATGAATTTCGAGAGGGTTCTGAACTTGCCAAAACAATTTCGCGTTAGACTTGATACTTGAATTACACATTCCCACTGCATATTTAAAAGCCTTTACTATAAAGGTTTCCTATAACAAAAGGGAGATGAAAAGATATACTGCAATTATTCACGGAACATAATCAAGCCATCATGGCTGATGAAATATGATATCTACGACATTCCTCCACTGTAAATAAGACAGTGATTCAGAGGAGCACTATTAGCTCCAGAAAAACCATTCTTATCCTTATTAACACATAAAACAATAGTTTTTATCTCAGAGTTGTCTGCCTCTCAGTCTCAAACAAAACGTATTAAATCTAAACTCTTTGAGAATACAATTTAAATTGAAAGTCAGTTTCAGCTCTGCAGACTTTTAACTGAAGCGGAAACTATGGGTACCTTTCCTCTAATGATATGGCCAAGACATGTCCCATCTGATAAATAAAAGTCAGTATTCTAGCAGAAGGATGTTCTATAGTGAGGTGGCCCTGGACAGAGGAAAGGCTGATTCCTCAGTGAGAGTTGACCTCATCATCAGTCTGGAAACTGTACTTTCAATTTCTTGTGGGGACTCTGAGGCAGAGACGGTTCTCATTACTTGAGGTGTTGTAGGAAGTCACATCAGCTCGCAACTGGACACTGAACACTGAAATTAGAGTGAAGCACACACAATATCCAATTCAGCTTGCAGACTGCAGAGTGAGTGCTCCCCTGGCATTCATTCTTGGTTTTGACTTTGTGTTTTATTAGAGTATAATTATTTTACAACGTTGTGTTGGTTTTTGCTGTACAACAAAGTGAATGAGCTATGAAAGTGTTAGCTGCTCAGTCAGACATGACTCTTTCCAACCTCAAGGACTGTAGCCCACCAGGCTCCTCTGTCCACGGAATTCTCCAGGCAAGAATATTGGAGTGGGTGGCCATTTTCTTCTCCAGGGATCTTTCCGACCCAGGGAGGCAACCCGGGTCTCCTACACTACAACAAAATGAATCAGGTATATATACATATATACACGCATATCCCTTCCCGCTGTTCCTCTGTCCCAGCCCGTGCCTCCCCTCTAGCTCATCAGAGCCCTGAGCTGAGCTCCCTGCGTTATCCAGCAGCTTCCCACTAGCTGTCTGCTTTACACATAGTGTATAGATGTCAATTCTACTCTCCCAGTTCTTCCCCTGGCATTCATTCTGTTAAGACACATTGAGACAGCATGTATAATCTGGTGACCACAGAAAAAGCTGGTAAATGGACAAACACTTGATCAGAGAGGTTTCACCATTCACTCTATGATGCTGTCTGAAGCACCTGTCTTTGCCGCTGGCAGTGCTTTAGGGAAGGAGTTGAGCAGGCCTGGTGCCCCTTGGTTTAATAGGCCTCAGAGCCAGCAGTGCGATTATTAGGACTTTCAGAAGTGGGATGGCAGCGTCAGGGCCTGAAATCTTCCCTCTGATTTTATGACGATGAAGCTAAATGTGGGGGCAAGATGGCAAATTAGCACACGTGCATTTCTTATGTGCCATCTCAACCTGCTGTTACATGATTTTTTCTTGCAGCCAGTGGTGCTATTCATTCTGACCTCATCAGATTTAGAAAACCTGCATCCATTTTAGCCACTTGCTGAAAGCATGCAGAACTGCGGAAGGTAAAATTTCCAGGAATATATTAAAACAAAACTGCTAACTCAACCAAATTTCCTGCACACTTGGAAAGCCTATAAAACAGCAGGCCAACGGCAATACACAGACAGGGGAGAAGATAGTATAACAAAGTGAAAGCTGTTGTTTAAAAGTTAAGGTTTTGAAAATTACGAGAATGTTTACATGATTGCCAACTTTTTTGTAGTGGCCACAACGAGTTGTTTCAACTTACCTTCAGGTTATTTTCACATTGAAAATTGAGATTGCAATTTGCTGAATATATCAGTCTTTTTTTTTTTTTTTTGAAGTAAAAGAAATAATTTTGTAAATGAAACTAGGAGTTTTGAATAACTACCATATGTTCCAGTACTGGGAAAAAAAATTCTAAATACCCCCCAAACTATTACTGATATCAACAGGTAATGTGTGGGCTGTTCAGTACCATTATGTCTTATTCTAGGCACTGAATTTATAGAAACCATTTCTACCTATCCCTTGCTCTTTTCCAAATATCCACAGCTCGAAAATATCCTACTCAATTATCCCCATACAGTAGGGACCTAGCTTTTAGTTTTTTATCCCAATCATGTTTACTACTGTTAGGTTGTAGTTTCTTAATAAACTCACTGTGTTTTATTTACCTGATACTATTTTTGTCAAATAGTGGTCACAGAAAGAGTGTTTATTTAGTAGAACCAGAAGTTAAATTCTTCATACAATTTATTTTGATATTTAGTCTGCAAAAGAACATTTAAAATGCAAAATATGGTCAATTATTCCACAGACAAGACCATCAGCTTAACACCCATTGGGATGAGTACAGTCCATTTAATCATTTTCATTTCTATCTTGTACCTTTCTTGAATGGTTTGTATATGTATATGAATTGCTTGGCTAGTTTGAAATAAGTAACTTCATCAAAAATGTTTTTTTCTATAAATCCAAACCAAGACTAGACACTCATTCTGTTGAATCGACCTAAAATGAAATTAAGAAATTTGGGGTTTCCCTCTTGAGAGATGTCCTTTGCCCTTTAAATAAACATCAAAACATATGTTGGCCATTTGACTTGATACTCCATTTTTTTTAAAGAAAAATTGTTTGAATAAGATATTGAGCCTGAACTGAAGGAAAATTACCCGTTAACTAGCCATTATTTGTGAGTTAAGTGTTTAATATCTTCACTTACTTAAGTAGCACTTCTATGTAACTAAGAAGTTTTCAAAAAATGTTCTCAATATTGGAAAGAAAATGCTGGAGATAAAGAGAAGAGTCTTTCTCATAGGGAACTCTGCAGGTGCTCTATGCTGACCTAGGTGGGTGGGATGTGGGGTGGAGGTGGGTGGGAGGCTCAAGAGGGAGGGAATATATGTATACTTATAGCTGATTTATCTTATTATACAGCAGAAACCAACAAAACATTATAAAGCAATTATCCCCCAACTAAAAATAAATTTTAAAAAAATTTAAAAAGAGAAGGATCTTTCTGTGGATTAATTAACAAATAACATAGAATCAGATAAAGGGTTGCTGATTATTTCAAATTTTGAAAAATATTAACAGCAATGTATCAATGCTTTTATGTTTATTGAATTGATGAAAATGAGAATATTTTAAAAATTAAGGATCTAGATTTGTAAAAATGTAGTTTTTCTGAAAGAAACAAAACAATAAAAATTGTCCTAATTATAAGTGGATTTACTAATCTAGATATCAGATTGTTTGTTGAACTGATAGCATTTCATCCAGGGATGTTGAAATAATCAACAATACCACATAGAATTAGTATTCAGCTGGGAGCCACAGATCTGTTTTATAATCCTGGTCTCTGTCACTAACTAGTTGTTGGATTTTCATAGTCATCAGTCTCTGGCCCCCTAATCTCTTTTGCTGTTGCTGGGTTATCAGATCAAGTGATCTAGCAGCGCTTATCTTTCTTTAAAATTCTCTGAACTTTCAGAAGACTTCAATTCTGCTCAGAAACTAAGGGTGCCCTTTAAGGATAGTTAAAGGCTATGTTTAAGATTATGCTTTTCTTTCTTCGTAGCTATTAAATTAACTGATTCAGCAAATGTGTTTTTGGATAATTTTGTCTATAAGTAGATAATGGGGAAAAAGATAGGAGAAATGGTTTGTTTTGGGGTCACCCACAGTTATGAATATAACTATGTGCATTAAGTGTGTGCACTTCGTCTCTTCTTTTGTTTGTTTTCTTTGTTTCCTGGCTTTTGGCTCTTTAGCAGTTCTTACTTTCAGAAACTTAAAAATGCCCCCCAAACCACATTTATATGAAAAGATTTTTGGAGCATATTGCTAACCTTGATTTAAAGCTGGAGTTTACAAAATCTTCACAGAGCCTATTTTAATGAGGTTTCCAGCTTTAATAAAAAGAGTGTGGCTGCTTAACTGAAATGACCTGCCAGAACTTTTTTAGGTTCATCCATGGTTACACTGAATATTAAAAATATTGAATAGATTCAAGCAAGAGCATAAGTTTTCATCTAAAAGGCAAAATGGTTGTTCGAAGACTTTATATTAAGAAGTCCTCTCAGGGCTTCTGTACAAACAACTCATAATTCTTACTAAGTAACTTTATTTACGATAGGTATAACTTGTGGTCGTTAACATTTGGAAAACTGAATTTGTTTCAGTTTCGATTAAAAGTGTATCAGACCCCTTGAACAGAAGAGCTTCAGCCAAAGTGATAAGATTTTGCAAGCTGCTCAGAGAAACTAGTTTTTGTTTTTAAATTCTTAAAAAATAAGAAAGCATTATTTGTTTCCAAATGGAAGATAATTAACACCAAAAAATGTCTTTATTGTTTCCTTCTTAAGTTTCTGTGAGTTCACCAAAATATAAAAATTCCCTTGGAATAAATCAAAGTAAAACTAGTATTGAAGAAAACTTAAGTATTGAACCAGCTATTTTTCTTTCCAAATCCTGGAAAAGATGGGCATTATAAGTTGAGAAATTATGTCTTTGCTATTCTCATTATTTCTTTGTGCAAGATGTTTGTTAGAATGAGAATCAGGCTGTCTGTGGACAAAATTGTGACAATCTGCATAATTATGTCGCATATATGTGAGACTAGTTATGAATGATTAGATTGTTGTTCAAAGTGAGAATGTCTTTATTTTAGAGAAGCCAGTGACTACAAAATGAAGGGAATTGTCTGTGGCAGGGAAAATATTTTCAAATTGCAGAATCAGACTGCCAAAATCAAAAGGACTTAGGATGAGTAACATTACTTACCTCTATTCATTAGGAGCCAAAGGAAAGAATATGCATAAACACATTATAAGTCACCACTAAGCATAGTGTAACTTAAATTATTTCTGTTCAAGTGCATTTAAAGTGTCAATTAATTGCCTCCATTTCTAATGCACACCTTTTCCCCAATTATCAAATTAAAATTTGAGCTGAATCAGTGAGCACAATGATAGTTTAATTATATTAATCCACATGAAATAAACAGTGAGGAAGCGTTTGTGCAGATGGACACCTGAGTCTGTCACCTCCAGGCATAGCCAATGATAAGTATCATTCTCTGGGTAAATAAAATTGCTTTATTTTACTGACACTGCAGCATCTCTACTTTTAAAGATAGAAGAATCAGTTGAGATAGAGATTTAAGGGAATTACAGAAGGAGAAATTGCAGACGCAGATGTAGTTTTTTTTTCTAAGGGCACCAGGTGTTTTAAATGCCACCAGAAGGGTGCTCCAGGCAATTCTGTGCTGTCCAAGATAGCTTGGCATAGATTATCTGAAAGCTTTTGTGTCTTTTCACTTTTGATTAAAGGCCAGTGTCAGGACTCCTCTGGGCTTTTGCTGGGTACAGTAAAGCTGAGGGATTTTTTTTTTTAAGCTGCTGCCAAAAAGATGCCAGTTAGGATAATTACATTTCAATTTAAATTGGTAATTTTATGAAAATTTAGACCAGAATATGTCGCCCAAATCTCCTCACTTTCATTCTTCCCAAACATGCATACACACACACCCCTCTTGTTTTGGGGGAGACAATGACAGCAGCCCACCAGAACCTTCCCATGACCCAGAGCTATGTGCCAGGAATTAAACAGATGAGAGAAAATTGAACAGAGCCTGTTTTCTCTGTCCAAATTTATTTTCTAGCTTGGATTTATCACTAGTGTACATTGGAACCATCCCAGAGCATCCGAGCTTCCAGTATCTTTTTTCTCCCTGTGTACGCCCGCAAAAGAAGCTTTAGACCATAACTGTCGTCTTTAAGACACTGTTTTCCATTCACAGTCAAGCTTTGTCTTTGTGAACAGGATGTAGAAAAGGAATCAAATACTTAGAGTCTCTCACCCTCTTGGTGAAAGGAGTGGGGACACAAGTGACTAGATGAACCCTGAATTTTCTGTCTGCCACTTTCTTTATTTTTCCAGGACACATACGCAAGCTTGGCAGCACCAACAAAGTGGAAGTAATGTTCCTTTGTTTAGAATGCAGTGTGTACGAACATTTACATAATAAAATACACACACAAATAACAGATGGTGAAGAACACTCATCTCGCCACATGTTGTAAGCACGATACCGTTCCTTGATGATCTCATTTCTCTTACTTCTGCCTACAGATGTCTACCAGCTATTTAACCTCAGGGGTTATTCAGATGGTGAAATGTTTGAAGACAGGCACAAATCTGTCTGCAGAATTTGCCTCTTCCATCAGGTGTAAAGGCCCTTTCTTCCAGGTAGTATTATCAAGCCACAAAAGTACTGTCTTCAGTCTAAAGGACTGAATACTAAACTGTCTTCCCCTGACACTTGTTGGGGAGATACCACTACCAAAAAAGAACAATAAATATTGTCAATATGCTGACTTTGAAAAGGGTCTTTTTCTGCTAACCTTTTGTTCTGAGAAGAAAGTGGCTTATTAATACTCCTAGTTATTAAAAGGATAGCCTAGTTTTGTAAACATGGAGAAGGGCCTTCAGAAAGGAGGGGAAGTGTCCCAGATACTGTTTGCTCACATGTCCAATCTGTAATTAGAGTTAAGCCTCGAATGTGTGGTAATAGATACATTGTATAGAATTAACTGCCACTTCCCTCCCTAATTTACACTTTGATAACACTTTTCCTCCCAAAAGCACAAATTACATTCCTTTTAATTAGCTCCCAATGTCCTTTATTAAAGTACATTGAGAATGTGCATTATTAACCTATTAATATATGAACACACATTATGCAAAAGCACATAATCATTCATTAAATGTTGCAACATGGGAGACAGAATTATCATGCCCATTTTACAGAAATGGATGCATGTGAAATTATTTGGACAATGATATATCTAGAACTCATGTTGATCTGTCTAGGTTTCATGTCCTTCCCAGAGGACATATTTTTGGCTTAATTCGTTTTTATTACTTCTTAAAGTGAGTTATAATTGTTTATGAAACAATTGTAAAAATAAATGATACACTTAAATCAATTAGAATTTTAATTTAGGGAAAACTCACCACTGATGGTACAGAATCTGCCTGCAGTGTAGGAGACCTGGGCTCGATCCCTGGTTTGGGAAGATCCCCTGGAGAAGGAAATGGCTACCCACTCCACTGTTCTTGCCTGGAAAATCCCATGGATAAACCAGCCTGGTGGGCTACCATCCCTGCTAAGCATGCATGTTTTAACAATGTGTGTACACATCTCATATTTTGCATGTTCAGTGTGTGATAGAATTTAATATTGGTATTAGTATAAGGCAATAAAATATGAATATTAAAAATCATCTGCCTTACATTAATATCTTAATAACAAAGAACACTATTTAAAATAGCTACAAGCTAATCTTATCTTTCACCAATACCTAGAAAATAATATTCAGAAATAGGTTGGGTGACTGGCTGGAATGTGAATGAAAACAATTTAAAAGATTTGAATGCTTTTTAGAAAAGGACAACAAACAAAAGAAAGAATTCATTTGGCCATATTCTCAAGGGCTGCTTAAGAGGTATTTGATGATAATTGAACATAGGCATATTCCTGAATTAGCAGATATCCAATTGCAATCAGAAGGAAAAGTAGTGGTTACAGGATAAGGAGAACTGGAGAGTAGAGGAGAGCAGAAAAGAACAGACCGCTGGATGGCAGAACAAGGTGATAAACAGGCCTTCTCCTTCTCAAGGAACTCTAGGCAAAGGGGGAAAAATTAAAGAGCAATGAAAAAATTTGTTTTACTCATAGAAGTAAAAAAAAAAAGTTGATAATCTGACAATTTCTCAGCGAGCATTACACTTGTGAACTACTTCAGTTCCCAAGAATACACTATTTTTGCATGCTCTGTTGCTCAGCCATGTCTGACTCTTTGAGACTCCGTGAATTGTAGCTCAACAAGCTCCTCTGTCCGTGGTATTTTGTAGGCAAGAATAGTGGAGTGGGTTGTCATTTCCAAAGAATACACTAGGCACTTATGCAATTGCAGATGTTATGAGGGGGTGGGCAGATTTGTGTTTCTGAGAATAAGTTCTCAGGTAGATGACTTCCCTTGTGTTACTTTAGTTGCTTTGCTTTGGCTTTTCCTATGCGGTGAGTAGCAAAACACTCATTCTTAATCTGCCCCCCCCACCCCCCCGTCTTCTGCATTCCCCTCGTTTTGCATAGTCCTGCATGCATCTGTCACCAGTGGCTCTGGGTACCATCCTTCTTTCTTTCATCAGGTATGGCTAGCAATGGGAAATAAACAATTATAGTAGACTGTTGCTTTTGGTGTATACTTGAGGCAAATGATCACCAGCCATCATTCCAAGAGAGAAAAGAAACCATGAGTGACACTGTTATGCCAAATTCTAAACAAAATTTCAGTGTTCAGCTTCTCAATTCTTCGATGATACCTTCAGAAAAATAAGCAAGGAGAGCTAGACTACTAAGGGATGTATATGAAACTCAGCAAAAATCAGGGAAATTCAAAACTATAGACTGGAAACCTCCACCAAACTTGGAGTTGTTCCAAGTTATAAGTGAAACCAGTCATCTTTTCCCTCTCTGTGGAGATGATAGCGATGCCTAGAAGGAGCAGAAATTTGCCAATAAGTCTCTTCACAAAAATTTGACTGTCATACCCTTGACTCCAGGCTGGAACTTCTCTTGGACCACTCTCTTTTCTCATCATCTGCTTCATCCTCTCCATTTCAGTCTCCAGGAAAGGAAGTTCCATAACTAATGTGCTGGTTGAATTTCCAAGCACTATGCTAATTGCTTGCATGTGTATTAATTTATTTATTCCTTTCAACAATGTCCTGGAACACATGTCCTTATTCCCAATCATTAATAGAAGATAATTGTAATAATCTGTAAAAGCTTGAGTTTAAGGATAAGCCTGGCAACGATCATGTTGCCTTCACCTTCCTGCTGCAGACTGTCCTTCCAACCCCAGTACTTCTAGCATAGCCACCCTCATGAGAAACCCTCAGTAACTCTTCAGTTTCCTTAAGGTTGCTGTATGTAGAGCATCCTCCTGGAATGCCTTGAGCTCCTGGATATCCACGTCATCGCACTCCCAACTTCAACATACCGTATTATCTGGGTCATGATCTGCTACCTCTCCAACTCATTCCCAGACTCTCTTCTTCACTCTCATCTTCTCTGCTTCTTCTGGATTCCAAAAGCCTTTATTATATTTTCTGTACCATTCACTTTGGCTCCTTATTTCAACTTCAAGATAGAGATGGACTTTTTTTTTTCAACATTTCCATAACCTAAATCTGAAAAGTTCTTTTGATTAATCACAATCGTTTTTCTTGTCATTATGATATAAAGTGTTTCAATTGCAAAATCAAAGTGTGGAACTGGAGTTCCGAAATGCAAGTTGCGTGAACTGAACTCAAAATTTTTACATTACATTGGTCTGAATAAAGATGACACATTTACTTAAATGAGGCCAACTAACGGTTAGTTACTGTCTGGTGACAGGAACTATGCCATATTCTAGATTATAGCTACACATTTGAGTGTGTGTACATGTGTGCACACGCACACATATACACAGGAACAAAAAAGATATGCAACCTCAAATATCACAGATTTCTCCAACAGAAATAGAAATAATGGAAATTAACATAAATGAGTTGATTATATTGACACTTCATTTGTACTTGATTTTAGTCAAGGATTCTTTTTGTTTTCAGTCTCCTCCATGGTTTTTATTTCTTAAAATATTTTCTTCATGTTATTCCTTGATATTTGTCTTGGTGATATTCCTTTCCCATCATTAATTTCTAATTAAGCCTTCTCCAAACACTGTTGTCATTGTAGTTGTTGTTGTGGTTCTGTTGCTAAGACATGTCCAACTTTCTGGTACACCCCATGCACTGTAGCCCATCAGGTTCTCTGTCCATGGGATTTTCCATGTAAGAATACTGGAGTGAGTCACCATTTTTTTCTCCAGGGAATCTTCTCAACACAGGGATTGAACCCATGTTTCTTGCATTGGCAGGCAGGTTCTTTACTGCTGAGCCATGTGGGAAGCCCAAAATTATATCTTCATAAAGCTTTAAAAATTGGCTCAAGAAACAAACAAACAAACCAACCAACCCATGTCTCATTCTTCATGGAAAATAGGCTAGACACCCTTGTATTGACTCCAGAATCTCCAAACACTACTTGATCTAAATTTCAGGAGCTTTGCTGGCAATCACATTGAAAATGTAATGTCTAAGCTTAATTTGTGGCTCTGTCTCCCAGTTATTACTTCACATAGCATCAGTCCATGCTGACCACCACTCTTCACCTGTTTCTATTTTATTTTTTATAAAATCATGATTACCTATGAAAAACTGTCTCTCTCTTCAATGTGGAGCCCAAGATAAAGCTTTGAAACTCAGACTGAACTAAATTCAAAAATTAACTTATTTTTACTTCCTTGCCTTGGTGAAATTATTGGTAGTAATACCATCCTGAGATATATCCTCATGCAGAAATGTTAGCTCTAGCAGGAGTTAACCACACCATAGAGTCCCTTTACTACCAGGCATGCATCTTGTGCCTTGTATATCCGATTTTCACTCTCCATCTAAATGCGCTACACTTTTCCAGCTTTTCTACCCTATTCTGTGCCTACAATGATCTCTGTAATTACACTCTTCTGGCTTTATTCCTGTGTACATATATTTGGTTCAGCTATGGAAAACAAGCGAGAAGGAGATGAAATCAGGACTATTTATTCTTCCAACTCCCTCCTTGCTTGGCAAAAGGGTCAGCAAAGGCTTTATTTCTCTAATCAAAAGACATTATTTGGCAGAGTTACTCTCTCAAATTTACTGCTTTCATAGACTTTTTAAATTTTAATTTATTTTTATTTTGGGGAAATTTGATTTACAATGCTGTGCTGGTTTCTGCCATACAACACCATGAATCCACCGTAATTATACATGCATTACCTTCTCCTGAGCCTTCCTCCTCCCCCTATCCCACCCCTCCAGGCCATCACAGAGCACCACGCTGAGCTCCCTCTGTCAGATAAGAGCTTTCCATCAGGCAGCCGTCTTACACGTGGTACCGTATGTATGTCGATGCTGCTTTCTCCATTCATCGCACTCTCCTTCCCCCACTGTGTCCACAAGCCCATTCTCTGTATCTGAGAATCCATTCCTTCCCTGCAAATAAATTCATCAACACTATTTTTCTACATTCCATTTATATGTGTGTTAATATACCATATTTGTTTGTCTCTTTCTGACTTACTTCACTCTGTATCATAACATTTCAATAACTGTTCCTCCCTTCTGTTCACTTCTTCAGTCTCAGGAGTGATGATAAAGGCTTTCCAATATTACTAAGTTAGATCCTTCATTGTATCTGATCAGTTACCCTGGATGCTCCTTCTCCATTGAAGGTGAAGTCGCTCAGTCATGTCCAACTCTTTGCGACCCCCTGGACTGTAACCTACTAGGCTTCTCCGTCCATGGGATTCTCCAGGCAAGAATACTGGAGTGGATTGCCATTTCCTTCTCCAGGGGATCTTCCCGACCCAGGGATCGAACCTGGGTCTCCCGCATTGGAGGCAGACGCTTTAACCTCTGAGCCACCAGGGAAGCCTTCTCCATTATCATGGTAAAAAAAATCTGCCTACTAAACTCATTTCTACAACCCCATTTCTACTGTTCACTTCCTTCTAGAACACTAACTGATACTTGTGTCTTTACTTTAAAATCCTCAATTTTCTGCCTTATAAGCCTAATTTAATAATTGGACATTTATGAAACTAATTATTAGTAGAATAAAAAATTTTAAATATATCTTGAAGAATAATTGCAATTAAAAAAAAAAACACAAACTTAAGCCCCAAGACCTGTAGCTATTATTCCCTCATTTGCTCCTTTCTGAAATCCTACTAAGAACCCTTCAGTGTTGTGTTCTCTTTTATTTTAGTCAAATAAATTGAGTTTTGCTTCTTTAACTCTTGAAAATGTAAGCTGAAATTTTACTATTTATATTCATTTAAATAACCAAGCAGGCTTCCCAAATGGCTCAGTGGCAAAGAATTTGCCTTCAATGAAGCTGATGCAAATTCGATCCCTGGGTCAGGAAGATTCCCAGGAGAAGGAAATGGCAACGCCAGTATTCTTGCCTGGGAAATCTCATGGACAGAGGAGCCTGATGGGCTACAGTCACTGGGATCACAGAAGAGTTGGACACAACTTAGTGACTAAACAATAACAAAATAACCAAGTGTTACACTTTTGTCTGCAAAAACTATTAAAAATGCCAGACACACATAGCTAAATGGATGTGAAAGTAATAAAGCATGTCAAAATTGCTATAAAGTTGCTGAAGCATTTCTTATACCAGTAGCTTTAAAACTAAAAGTAGAAAAATATTTTATATCTGCAATTTAGCTTTCTCAAAAAAATCTCATCTACATTCCCACCTGTGCGTTCAGAAAAATCAAACACAAAATATTCCTCCTCAAGAGAGATGAGTTACTCACTCCCTTCATCATGAATATCACCTTAATAACTATATGATTGCTCTTAAACTTTAGAGGGAAATGTCTAAAGAGAACCAGGCTTCTAAATAAATCTCGGCACACTTCAGTTGTAAACAGTTGGAACTAAATACCCCGTGTGATTATTTTCCTGAAGACATGACTTTCAGCCTTTCAAAACTTTCTTGTAGACTGAATACTAATGGCAACACAGATTAAATATTATTCAAGGATTCACCTACACTTTGTCTTTTTCACCCAAGAATAATCAAGACTATTGGAAATGCTGCCTGACAACATGGAATTCTTTGAAATTAGTTGCATTAATTCAAAACAAAATCTTGCTATTACACAGAGACAAGTATAAAATAGGAAAGAGAAATGAAGGAACCAGTTCTTAGGTCTATATTTCTTATGAGCTTTAGGTATCTGCCTGTTCTATCAATGTACAAAATTATCCTTTATATGACATCTCTTTTTTTCACTCTCATAATTGGGGTTTTCTCCATTTGCTCCCTTTAAATTCATGGTCTACCCTTCACTGTTCTATGTTTTGTCCTAGAGACAAGCTTTATCAACTGTTGAACCTAGGCATTGTTGCTTTCTGGTTTCTGCCTAGCCCAAAATATAAGAGTTCCCAGGACAGCAGCCTAAAGCGCTTAACCTGCTCCTTTCATGCTTCAGTTCCACGGTTTACCTTTGGTTGTCCCTCTGACTGCCACATTGCTAGGCAGAGCACCACCCTGCCTTTGACATTAGTTCAATAATACTGTTGCTTCTGCCTGCTCTTCAGGCCTAAAGGCAGTGATATCCTCACACCGTATTAGTTCCTGGGTACCACAACGTCACTTGTTGGTTCCTTTAAAAGAATTTCATCAGAATGAGCCCTATTTCAGTTCAAGATGCTGACTTCAACGTTCAACTCAAGATGCTGATACATTCCTTTTCTTCTCTTTTCTCTTCTTTCCCTTTCTTTTAAATTGTGGCAAGAACATCCGAGATACACCCTCTTGACAAATTTTTAAGTGCATGATACAGTGGTAAGTATATGCACAATGTCCCACAGCAATCTCTAGAAATTACTCATCTTACAAAACTTAAATGTTACACCCAGTGAACAGCAAATCCCCATATCCCATACCCTCAGCAGCCACCATTCTACTCTGCATCTATGAGTCTGTTTCAGATACTTCATACAGTTAGAATCATGGACATTTGCCCTTCTGTGACTAGGTTATTCCACTTAGCCTAAAATCCTCTAGATTCATTCATCTTATCAGTTGGTAAGATTTTCTTTTTAAGGCTGAATAATATTCCATTGTGTGTATGTATTGTGTGTGTGTATATATATATATATATATATATATATCACATTTTAAAAAATCTATTCATCTGCTGATGGCCGTATAGTTTGTTTTTATATCTTGGCTAATGTGAATGATGCTGCAATAAACCAGGGACTACAGATGTCTCATCAGTGTCAGGTTTTCAATTATTTTGGTTATAATCCAGAAAAGTAACTGCTAGACTATATGGTAGTTTCTCTACAGTTTATATTCCACCAACAGTGTACAAGTGTTCTAATTTCTTCACATCCTCACCAGCATTCACTATCTTTTTTTTTTATAATTGCCATTCTAGTAGGTGTAAAGTGATATTTTACTCTGTTTTCACTTGCATTCCCCTGATCATTATTGATGTTGAACATTTTTCACATATCTATTGGCCATTTGGTTATCTTCTTTGAAATAGTAACTGTTTGAATCATTTGCCCATTTTCATATCAGATTATTCATCTTCTTGTTATTAAGTTGTAGAAGTTCCTTATGTTTTTGAATAGTAGCATCTTATCAGATAAACAGTTTGCAAATGTTTTCTCCTATTCTGTAGGTATCTTTTTATTTTGCTGTTTCGTTTGCTTTGTGGAAGCTTTTTAGTTTGATGTGGTCCCATTTGTTCATTTTTGCTTCTGTTGCTTGTAATTTTGGTGGCCTGTTCAAGAAATTATTGCCAAGAGCAATACCATGAAACTTTGCCCCTTCTAGGAATTTTAAAACTTCAATTATATCTATTTCAACCACTTCATTTGTTCCAAGTGCTAATAAGCTCATAGTCCCTGGCCACTATTCATAATATGCTATAATGGATTTGATGTGTTTTTTCTGCCTAAGAGTATGGAAATATGAAGGTGGAAATGTAGTGAGTGATCAGCTACTCAGGTAGCAACAAGAATTAGATTATTTTTGCCAAAATGGATCTCCTGATATTGTTAAATCTCCTCTATATACTAGTACCTATTCATTTGTCTATCAGGTTCCCCTGCAATTCTTACCTTATTTTATTGCTACGGTTAAGGACTTACAATGATGACATTTTATATA
>SJYC01065311.1:0-12096 GCA_006408675.1 Madoqua kirkii | reverse complement strand
TGTTAAATCTCCTCTATATACTAGTACCTATTCATTTGTCTATCAGGTTCCCCTGCAATTCTTACCTTATTTTATTGCTACGGTTAAGGACTTACAATGATGAACATTTTATATAGCCAGAACGTCTGACAACCACCAAAATGAATAAGGCAACCCTGCAAGACAGCCATAAAAAAGTGTCAGTGTCTGGAGAGTAGGTGTCCACAGGAGAATTTCACAGAGTAGGAGATAGAGTTTGTCTCCTCCTCTCTCCTCTGTCCCTTTCTCACTATGCCCCAGCCCCATTTCCAAGAAGTCTGCATGTGAAACATAAGAAAGCAAATAATCCCAGTTGAAAAGAAAATATATTGATAACAAAATATGGCGAAGTCATGTTTTGGAAGGAGAGGAAGAATACCATGGAGATAGAGAGACTGCATTCTGCTTCTGCTGCTGCTAAGTCGCTTCAGTCGTGTTCGACTCTATGAGACCCCATAGACGGCAGCCCATCAGGATCCGTCGTCCCGGGATTCTCCAGGCAAGAACACTAGAGTGGGTTGCCATTTCCCTCTCCAAAGCATGTGTTGTTTTCCATTATGCTTTGTCATTTTGAGAAACTTCAGTAGGAAAATGGAGTTTACCAGGACTAGAGTCTTGCAAATATTTCTGGTCTCCTTTTTAAAGAGGAGAGGTCACATAAACATAATGAGGTCACAGGAGTTTATGGGCTTACTGTCACTGTTGTAAGTTCACTATAGACTTGCCACATATACCATTAGATCAGTGATGGTGAGTAAATTCTCTTCCTGTTCAGCTGGACTCAGAGCTCCTAGACAGGTAACAATGACAAAACTGAAACTGAAGATATCTGGAACCAGCAGGATGATAAATCAAGATATTGGTCAGGACAAAATATCCTGCAAAAAAAGGAAAGGCAAATTCCTAATATGATTTTCCTAGAAAATAAAATTATTCTACATATTATTAGCATATAATATTTTCCTCCTTCTTACTTCTTGCCTGTTCAGTATTCCAAGGCCCCTAAGTTCTTCTGCTTAATATTTTCTCACTTATGGATGTTTGCATTATCACTTACACTGTGTTATTTTCCATGAAGCATCTACATTATTGATCTGTCAGCTTGGAAAACACAATAGCATAACTTCCTTTCCATAGTTTCACATAAGGTTAACTAAGCCCTCCAAAGTATGAGCAGGTCATAAACTGAAAATATAGTATGTCAACATCTATTAGAGGAAGAACCATGTAATATTTAAGAGTGCATGTTTTGGAATCATGTTGTCTTTGTTTGAATCCTGGCATTAACTAATAGATTTGTATTTGTCTGCATCAGTTTCATAGTCTATGAAATGAAGATAATGGTAATACCAACCTGACCTGAATGTGCAATTTTAAGTATTAAATTGGTTAGTGCAGGGCCTGATAATTGTAGCAGAGGGGAAAAGAAGATTTTGGACCAAACTACAACCAAAGTTATGATTGGCTTCTCCAGACTAAAGACTGCAGCCTTAGCCTAATTTTGTCTGATGGCACCCCCAACTTCTAACTTTAGGGAAAATGTTAGAATAAAAACCACAAATTGGTTTGTGCTCCTGAGCGTAACTGCAAGTGCAGCCCCAGATCAGGGAATCCAGGAAGAGTGAAGCTGGGGAGTTCATGGCCATCAAGTTTCTTCTGGCATCTGTCCTGATTTCCTATAACCATTAACAAGGCCCTTATCCAATATTAATAAATATTTACAAAACATTTATAAAGTGCTTTACAAATTAGTATCCTGTACATGATATATTTGTAAGTATATATTTAAACATCTATACATATAATATTTATGGATTAAGAGTGCTTGACTGCTGAACAACTAGGGTTGACATTTCCTGGTGTGGCACACTTACTCCTGAGAGAATCAAGGCACAGCAGACCCAAAGTAAGAACTCATACATGTCGAGGAAATGCTTCTCATTTTCCTCCCTTTTCTCCTCTAGCTCTACCAAGTTATAAAAAAAAGAATCAGGGACATTTTATGCTCTTCTTACTCGAACACTGCCTGATTTTGAGAAGGCATCAGTTGCAAAGGATCAAATGAACTGAGTCTGAACTAGTGAAATGAGCCCATTGAATCTGTCTTGGGAGAGATTCAGTTTCCTAGGCCCTGTTGATTTCCTTAAGAGATATGAACCACGGTGAACCTACGAATGGCTAGAAAACAGAGTAGCAGATCCAAATTGGGAGCAGTAATTTTTCCCAAAGGATAATGTCTTAAAAATTGAAAAGCTGGAGATCTTTTGTAAAGATTGAAAGTGAGCTCCATAGCTCAACAGGACATTTAGAGAACAGCACATAGAATACTTTAGAGTGTATTAGATTAGAGAACAATTTAGTTTCATTTTGTATTTCTGGAAAAGACTATAGAAAAAGGTTTATGAGATTTGTAGAATAACCTGCAGCACAGAGGCAAAGTAAATAAGAGATCTATGTTGGATGAAATAAAAATGCATGGGACAACACTCAAATCTAAACTGGGGTATAAACTGGAGGTTTTAGGTTTGTGTGTATGTATGTGTGTGTGTAGCTTGATTTCTTTTATGTTGAGCATACTTACTTTTATAAGAGCTAATTTTTTTAAATGTCTCATAAAACATATGTACACTTCCCAAACCAAGTGGGAATAACAGAAAAGTTAAAATATAAGAAAAATATATGAGTTCTGGAATTGACTCAGTTTCACTGGGTTCTCAGCAAACACTCAAATATCAGCAATAATGGCTAGGGCTCAGTTTCACTGACCTTTGCAAGGACAGTATCAAGATTTTTACCTGATATAAACTTAGAGGACCACTTTATCTATCAAAACAATGTCCTATCTAAATTATTTCAAATTATTCTGGATCAACCAGCTAGAAAGTGCCTTAAAATAAATATAATTTAGACTCATTTACACTGAAATTTAGTGTCAAACCAAGATAGCATATGAGCTAAATGCAATCACCTTTCTTAAAGTATGAGGAGGTATACTGAAGCTTGAATATTGTGAAAGGTGCTTTATGTGGTACCATCTCACCCCAGTCAGAATGGCCATCATTAAAAATTCTACAAATAGCAAATATTGGAGAAAATGTGAGAAAAGGGAACCCTTTTACACTGTTAGAGGGAGTTTAAGTTGATGCAGCCACTGTGGAAAATAGTGTGGAGGTTCCTCAGAAAACTAAAAATAGAATTACTCTATGATCTAGCAATACCACTCCTGGGCATATATCCAGACAAAACTATAGTTCAAAAAGATACATGCACTCCTGTGTCCATAGCAGCACCATTACAACAGCCATGGCATGGAAACAACCTAAATGTCCGTGGATAGATGAATGGATAAAGAAGATACAGAGCACATATACAGTGGAATGCTGTGCTGTGCTTAGTCACTCAGTCATGTCCAAATCTTTGTGACCCCATGAACTGTAGCCTGCCAGGCTCCTCTGTTCATGGGGATTCTCCAGGCAAGAATACTGGAGTGGGTTGCTGTGCCCTCTCCAGGGGATCCTCCCAACCCAGTGATTGAACCCAGATCTCCCACATTGCAGGTGGATTTTTACCATCTTAGCCACAAGGGAAGCTCAAGAATACTGGATTGGATAGTCTATTCATTCACGAGGGGAACTTCCTGGCCCACGAATCAAACTGGGGTCTCCTGCATTGCAGGCAAGCTATCTGGGAAACCCTCAATGGAATACTAGTAGTATAGTAGTAGTTAAGTCGCTAAGTCATGTCCGACTCTTGCAACCCCATGGACTGTAGCCTGCCAGGCTCCTCTGTCCAGGCAAGAATACTGGAGCAGGTTGCCATTTCCTTCTCCAGGAGATCTTCCCAACCTAGAAACTGAACCCAGGTCTTCTGCATTGCAGGCAGATTCTTTACTGACTGAGCTCTGAAGGAAGCCATAAAAAGAATGGAATAATGTCATTTGCAGCAAAACTGAATGTAACTAAAGTTTATCATACATATGATATGACTTATGTGTGGAATTAAAATATGACACAAATAAACTTATCTATGAAACAGAAACAGAATTATGGATGTAGAGAAGGGAATGTGGTTGCAAAGGGGGAGGGGCTTGGGTAAGGAGTGAAGTGGGAAGTTGGGGTTAGCTGATGAAGGCTTCTATATATGGAATGATTAAGCAGCATAGAAAACTATGTTCAGTATCATATTGAACATATGAACATACTGAATGGTTTGCATAATTCATTTTTCTTTGTACATAGTTATATAAATTGCTAGTGTGACCATGACATCATTTCTCGAAACTGTATTCCAAGCTTGAACTTCCTTGTCATGCTTGTTGGGTTACATTAATAATAGGCCAAATAGGGAAAAGAAGGAAGAAAAGGAAAACAAAGGAAAGGATAGGAAATAGTATAAAGGTGAAAAAACAGGAAAGTTATTTCAACTACTATCATTAAGATGTAAAAATTATACACTGGGAATTCTAGGTAGATTAATGATTTACTTGGATTTCAGACAGAAAAATCTGAACTCTAGGTTATATCTGGTCACTAGTAGCTGTGTAACTTCTTTGCCATTTTCTTCTGAAGAGTGATACACCGTATGAGCTTCCCTGGTAGCTCAGATGGCAAAGAATCCACCTGCAGTGTGAGAGACATGTGTTTGATCCCTGAGTTTGGAAGATCTCCTAGAGGAAGGCATGCAACCCATTCCAGTATTCTTGCCTAAAGAATCCCCATGGACAGAGGAGCCTGGCGGACTACAGTCCATAGATTTACAGAGTCAGACACGACTGAGTAACTAAGCACAGCACATCACATTTGATGGAGATTTTGGGTGACTTAAGTAAGTGACATCTATTGCTGTTTTGTTGACTATGCCAAAGCCTTTGACTGTATGGATCACAATAAACTGTGGAAATTTTTGAAAGAGATGGGAATACCAGACTACATGACCTGCCTCTTGAGAAACCTGTATGCAGGTCAGGAAGCAACAGTTAGAACTGGACATGGAACAACAGACTGGTTCCAAATAGGAAAAGGAGTACAAAAAGGCTGTTTATTGTCACCTTGCTTATTTAACTTATATTCAGAGTACATCATGAAAAACTTTGGGCCAGAAGAAGTACAAGCTGGAAACAAAATTGCCGGGGAAATATCAGTAACCTCAGATATGCAGATGACAACAACCTTATGGCAGAAAGTGAAGAGGAACTAAAGAGCCTCTTGATGAAAATGAAAGAGAGTGGAAAAGTTGGCTTAAAGCTCAACATTCAGAAACTAAGATCATGGCATCTGGTCCTTTCACTTCATGGCAAATAGATGGGGAAACAGTGGCTGATTTTATTTGTGGGGGCTCCAATATCACTACAGATGGTGATTGCAGCCGTGAAATTAAAAGTGACTTACTCTTTGGAAGGAAGGTTGTGACCAACCTGGACAGCATATTAAAAAGTAGAGACATTACTTTGTCCTCAAAGGTCCATCTAGTCAAGGCTATGGTTTCTCCAGTAGTCATGTATGGATGTGAGAGTTGGACTATAAAGAAAGCTGAGCGCTGGAGAATTGATGCTTTTGAACTGTGGTGTTGGAGAAGATTCTTGAGAGTTCCTTGGACTGCAAGGAGATCCAACCAGTCTATCCTAAAGGAAATCAGTCCTGGATGTTCATTGGAAGGACTGATGTTGAAGCTGAAACTCCAATACTTTGGTGACCTGTGAAAAGACCCTGATGCTGGGAAGGATTGAAGGCAGGAGGAGAAGGGGATGACAGAGGATGAGATGGTTGGATGGCATCACCAACTGAATGGACATGGGTTTGGGTAAACTCCAGGAGCTGGTGATGGACAGGGAGGCCTGGTGTGCTGCAGTTCATGGGGTTGCAAAGAGTCCAACTCGACTGAGTGACTGAACTAAACTAAGTGAAATCTGAATAAAAGGTCTTTCTTATAGTAGACACTCAAATAAGCATAAGTTTTCTTGCCTACAGCCGATGAGAAGAGATGGCTGGATGCATGCTATTTATGTCCACTTCTTTAGATAATGAAAAGAAATGTATAATGTCTACCTGGGAAACTATATAATTTTTAACCAGAAAACAGATTTAGGCAGTGTGATAAAGATCTTATATTTAAAATGAATAGACTACTAATGAACATATAGTAAGTTATGCAGTTAAAACTTAAAATTCTCTCTTATTTTCTAATTATAATGTTTGCATCTGGCATTATAAATTTTCATAATAGGTACTGTGAAATTGAGAGTTTTCATTTTCATATTGATATTTATTTCTTATGTAACATAAAAGTGAACATACTACAGGAGAAGAGGAAAAGAAACATGCCTGTCTAAAAACATATACGATCAGGGCCACCCTTACAGCATATAAAATCAGACAGATTAACTGCAGGGTTCATCTTCAGGGATCCTTTGCTAATGTTTGCTAGTGACTCACAGAATGAAAGTGGAGAAGGGAAGGGGTCATAGCTTCACCAAACAGTTCAGAAGCATGAAGAAGCTCATAAACACCCAGACAGGCCATAGTCTCCATCCTTCTACCACCAAAACTGCCAAGATGAAAGAGTAGAAACTTCCATTTCTTCCTTGGCCACATGTGTGACTTGTTTATTTTATTTTGTTTTGTAAATTTTTCAAGTATCTCTTTAATGTTCAAATATATGAAGGTAAGTTTTAATATGTTGATCTCCCAAACACAATCATTCTTGGCACTAAGCTATAATGCTTGGGGAAGAAAAAAAAAGAAGAGCCTCACTTCATAGCCAATTACTCAGATATGCCCAGGAACAGAGGGCACAGTTAGTACCCCTCTGCATGCATATCACACCCATGAGAATATCTGTATCGAATGTGATAATGTGAAATAACCAAGAGGCTGTTATTTTCATTTATCTAGAATTTCCAGATTTTTTATTTCTGTAACAAAATACAATTTATGAAGTAAACTGATTATTTTTTAGATGGTTGAAGTGGTAATCTTTGAAGATGAAACGAAGTACAAAGGTGAAGGTGAAGTCGCTCAGTCATGTCCAACTCTTTGTGACCCCGTGGGCTGTAACCTACTAGGCTTCTCCATCCATGGGATTCTCCAGGCAAGAATACTGGAGTGGATTGCCATTTCCTTCTCCAGGGGATCTTCACAAGGGATCAAATCCAGGTCTTCCTTATTGGAGGCAGACGCTTTAACCTCTGAGCCACCACATGTTTGAGTTTTATACTAAATACTCACTTGGACAACAGGGTAACTCTATAGGAAAAATCTAAGAAACGTTTACATTCCCACCACATGGTATCAGTTGTGGGATGAAGTGAAGTAAAAAGTGGATATTACTAAATCTATAATGATCGAACTTTAATGTTGACATTTGGTTCAGTTCAGTCATTCAATCATGTCGGACTCTTTGCAACCCCATGGACTGCAGCACGTCAGGCCTCCCTTTCCATCACCAACTCCCAGAGTTTACTCAAACTCATGTCCATTGAGTCGGCGATGCCATCCAACTATCTCATCCTCTGTTGTCCCCTTCTCCTCCTGCCGTCAATCTTTCCCAGCATCAACGTCTTTTCTAAGGAGTCACTTCTTTGCATCAGGTGGCCAGAGTATTGCAGCGTCAGCTTGAGCATCAGTCCTTCCAATAAACATTCAGGACTGATTTCATTTAGGAGTAACTGATTTGATCTCCTTGCAGTCCAAGGGACTCTCAAGAGTCCTCTCCAGCACCACAGTTCAAAAGTTGAATTAGCCACCTGAGTTATTCAAAGTATGTTCACAGTGAGTAAAATTGTTCTCTCTCCAATAAAGCATGAAAATACCTCTTCAAAAACAGAGAATTTATGTAAAACATTAAAAGCAAATCTCTCAGGAAAACACCAGTAAGAAGCAATTAAGAGTTAATCCATGGCTAAGTATAGGCGGGAAACAAACTGAATGAAGAAATCATGTTATGTCAACCTTGAAAACAAATAGCCAGTTATTTTATCAGCAAGTTGAGTTTATTTGGAAACAGCAGAGGAATTGCAACTTGAAAACCTGTCCTGGTGAATCATAGGCAAGTCCAAAGATACAAAAGGAAACTTTTACTAGTGGCATCACTGACTCAATGGACATGAATTTGAGCATACTCCAGGAGATAGTGAAGAATAGGGAAGTCCAGCGTGCTGCACCTCATGGAATTGCAAAGAATCAGACATGACTTTGGAGAAGGAAATGGCAATCCACTCCAGTATTCTTGCCTGGAGAACCCCATGGACGGAGAAGCCTAGTAGGTCACAGTCCACAGGGTTGCAGAGTCGGACACGACTGAACGACTTCACCTCACCTCACCTCAGACAAGACTTAGACAGTGAACAACAACAAAGAGAAAAGTGAGAAGGGTTGTTTTCAGTAAATTTATTGGAGATGGCTGAGTTCAAAGTTGTGGTGGTTTCTTATTGTCTGTAGAGGTGTATAGTACTTTGTTGCTGGACAGTAAAGGATCTTCCTGTCTTTTCTTAAACCAGGAGATGGAATTCTTATGTGAAAAATGCCACCTTGGTGCTTCCTTGATGGCTCATCGGATAATGAATCCACCACCCAGGAAATGCGGATTTGATCTCTGGATCTGGAAGATCCCTTGGAGGAGGAAATGGGAACCCACTCTAGCAATCTTGCCTGGGAAATCCCATGGACAGAAGAGCCTGGCAGGCTGCAGTCCATGGGGTCACAAGAGTCAGTCATGACTTAGCTTGAACACAGAGTGCCAGAAGAAAAGTAACATCTTTATCATCACAGAGAAGAAGTGGAGAGAAAGAGAATTTCATACAAATAATTCTATATAAAGAGACTTTCTTTGTCATCACAGAGAAGAAGTGGAGAGAGAGAGAATTTTAAACAAAGAATTCTATACAGAGACATTATTAAATAATTCTTATCTTCCTTCTTCCTGCTGGTTACGCAGGCTGTGACAGGCAATATATGTGTGAGAGCTTGCTCTTCAGGGTTTCCTGAGTCCATTTTAAGTAAATCTTCTCTTTATTTATTTTCTCAGTTATTATAATAAGAATTTCCAAATTGTGTAAGAAATATTGGAAGAATGAAGAGCCCCATCAGTGAGTCATATACATTCAGTGAGTCACTGAGCCACTCCATAATTCTTTATCTGTTTTGCTATGTGACAGTTCAATGATGTTCAAAGGAGATCATGTGAAAAAGTACCTGATAAATTACGATGTTTTCAAATTGTTTCCAAAACTTTACTTCTTCCTCTATTAAATACAAAGAAGGACAACAGAGTTCTCTGATCTTTCCCTTCTCTTACTTCCTTCTTCATATTTGATTCTGAAGATTCTACATTTTGGAAAAATTTTACATTCAGAAGCCAGTGCTTTCTGCTCACCTACTCTGTGGAAAGAATTTCTCTACTACTTACACAAGGTATTTAGTTTCAGATATTCTATTGGTCTTTAGGGAGGTTTTCAAGCTCAACTGTTTTATAGCTCTAAGCCTGAGACTATTCCCAAATCGTTTAGTTTGGAAAGCATTTTAGACAGGTGAGCTACAAGCATAATTTGACATTATTTGGCACTGTGTGATAAACTGCAATCAGATCCTATAAAGACTGTAACTCTACCCACTGGTACATGTGCCAGTGAGGGGCACCAGATATTCACATCAGATATCCCTAACCTGAAATGTTGTTAGTTGCTCAGTCATGTCCAACTCTTTGTGACTCCTTGGATTGTAGCCCACGAGGCTTCTCTGTCCATGCAGTTTTCCAGCATACTGGAGTGGGTTGCCATTTTCTTCTCCAAGGGATCTACCCAACCCAGGGATTGAACCTGGGTCACCTACATTGCAGGCAGATTCTTTACTTCCTCAGCCACCGGGGAAACCCCCATAAATAACTAAAGGAAATGAAATGAAAAGCTCAAAATTCCAGAAAGCATTCTATAAAGCAGCCCCTAAGAGAAGCCCTAAAACTAGGTACTTGTAGCCATTTTATGATATAGGCAATCCAGTCCCCATACTACTCGTGGTGAAACCAAGACTAGGAAAGGTAAAATAATTTACTCAAGGTTTGTAAAGATGGTTAATAGGAAAAAGTGGTTTTGAACTTACATGTAAATGTATCTAGCTTGAAAAATGTAAATGTATATAACCTATAAATTGCATAATATTTCTTGCTTTAAAAGGAGATTTAGAGATAATTCAATGGATAAAAGATTTTTTAAGAGATTATAAAAGTAATACTTAAGAAAAACAGTAACTTTGGAAATCATATACAATAGAGTTGTGATACCAATTAGCAACATTCAAGTGAATAAAATGTTATAAAGAGAATTTCTACTGTAAATACTAGAAATTGAGGTAATTATCTGTACGCTCTAAAGGAAAAGTTTTTACATCAAGGCATTTAACCTGGGTTCCATAGACTTTGTCACACTTGCACTGACACTAATATTTTATACATAAGTTTGTATTTAAATATCTTTTGCTCTGGAGAGAGAGTCTAATAGCTTTAGTCTCAAAATGTTCATCATCCAACTAGGAGCAATAATTACTTTTGCAGAAGAAAAAAAAAAAAGTAAAACTACTTTTAACAAAATACTTAGCAGGCTCTTTTTCTTTTTCTAGTCTCCTCATAAATATTTTAAAGTAAGCAGTCAAGTCATAGAGAAAATGGAATTTTTATGCTTTTTAATGAAATAACTAAGCATGTTGCCCACTTAAAATTAGGCCTGGTTTTCTCCCATGGGGTAGGAAGTTTACTTAACAGTATAACACAGTGGAAACACATTCATTTAACAATGCAAAAAGTCTATTTAGATGCTTTCAAATATGGAGCTAATATAAAAATTCAGTAATAATTAAATCTAAGGACCAAAAAAATTTGGATTTTCAGTCTGGCACATAAGAAGCTTGGAAGTGGGCACTGCATTTTAATAAAAAGTAAAAATCTGAACAAACTAAGAAATCAACATCTCTTCTTAGATGCACCAGAGATATAAGGTTACAGGGCAAACTGCTGTGCCCCATATTGCAGAAACAGCCAGGCAGGTATAGAAAATTACAACTTATCAGAATAGAAACTCACCAGCGGACACCTCCATGGAAACTAGTACTGGGGTAAGAAAAACTGAATTGTGACTGAACTGATGGCAGGCTCAATGTGGACAAGTCTGAAAATTAGAAACTCCAGGGTGGATCAATCTTGGGGAAGCAATCACATCTTGTGTTTTACCTCCAGTAGATCTATCTATGTTTCACACCGAATATCACAGAAAAGTCCTCTCATATTTCAGGCAAGGAGAGGGAAAAGTAACCATTTTGAAATAAGCCAGAGCATTCTGTTCTTTTCACCTAACCCTGATCTCAAAAGAAGGTATTTACAAGAGCTAAAGACTCTTACTCTTCTTTCTTGGAAGAAAAGTTATGACCAACCTAGATAGTATATTGAAAAGCAGAGACATTACTTTTCCAACTAAGGTCTGTCTAGTCAAGGCTATGATTTTTCCCGTGGTCATGTATGGATGTGAGAGTTGGACTGTGAAGAAGGCTGAGCACTGAAGAATTGATGCTTTTGAAAAGTGGTGTTGGAGAAGACTCTTGAGAGTCCCTTGGACTGCAAAGAGATCCAACCAGTCCATTCTGAAGGAGGTCAGCCCTGGGATTTCTTTGGAAGGAATGATGTTGAAGCTGAATCTCCAGTACTTTAGCCATCTCATGTGAAGAGTTGACTCATTGGAAAAGACTCTGATTCTGGGAAGGATTGGGGGCAGGAGGAGAAGGGGACGACCGAGGATGAGATGGCTGGATGAAATCACGGACTTGATGGACGTGAATCTGAGTGAACTCTGAGAGATGGTAATGAACAGGGAGGCCTGGTGTGCTGCCATGAGGTCGCAAAGAGTCGGACACAACTGAGCGACTGAACTAAACTAAACTGAAACCTATTAGAGTTTTATCAGTGCCTAAAGGGTCCAGGTGGTGGTAAAGAGGAGCTACCCCACAATCAAGATCAGGAAGGGCGGCAATGAGGAGATAGCCCTCGTCCAAGGTAAGGAGCAGTGGCTGCGCTTTGCTGGAGCAGCCATGAAGAGATAGC
>SJYC01065310.1:0-29996 GCA_006408675.1 Madoqua kirkii | reverse complement strand
GAGGAACTAAAAAGCCTCTTGATGAAAGTAAAAGAGGAGAGTGAAAAGGTTGGCTTAAAGCTCAACATTCAGAAAACAAAGATCATGGCATCTGGGCCCATCACTTCATGGGAAATAGATGGGGAAACAGTGGAAACAGTGTCAGACTTTATCTTTTGGAGCTCCAAAATCGCTGCAGATGGTGACTGTAGCCATGAAATTAAAACATGCTTATTCCTTGGACAGAAGGTTATGACCAACCTAGATAGCATAGTCAAAGCAGAGACATTACTTTGTCTACAAAGGTCTGTCTAATCAACTCTATGGTTTTTCCAGTGGTCACGTACGGATGTGAGAGTTGAATTGTGAAGAAAGATGAGTGCCAAAGAATTGATGCTTTTAAATTGTGTTGTTGAAGAAGACACTTGAGAGTCCCTTGGACTGCAAGGAGATCCAAGCAGTCCATTCTAAAGGAGATCAGTCCTGGGTGTTCTTTGGAGGGACTGATGCTGTGAAGAAAGATGAGTGCCAAAGAATTGATGCTTTTAAATTGTGTTGTTGAAGAAGACACTTGAGAGTCCCTTGGACTGCAAGGAGATCCAAGCAGTCCATTCTAAAGGAGATCAGTCCTGGGTGTTCTTTGGAGGGACTGATGCTAAAGCTGAAAGTCCAACACTTTGGCCACCTCATGTGAAGAGTTGACTCATTGGGAAAGACTCCGATGGTGGGAGGGAATGGGGGCAGGAGGAGCAGGCGACGACACATGATGAGATGGTTGGATGGCATCACCGACTTGATGGACACGAGTTTGAGTGATCTCCAGGAGTTAATGACGGCCTGGCATGCTGCACTTCATGGGGTCGCAAAGAGTTACACATGATTGAACGACTGAACTGAACTGGCCTGGAAGAAAGTAATGATCAACACCAGACTCTTCTAGCAATCCTGTTTTTCCTAAAGGATGAGAGACAGAAGGTAGAGAGAGGGAGCTGAGAACTACGTATCCCAGATATACACATTAACCAGAAGATTGAGACCAACTGATGAATAGGTAGGGAAGATGCAGTACATATATACAATAGAATATTGTTGTTGTTTAGTAGCTAAGTCATATCTGACTCTTGCCACCCCATGGATTGTAGCCTGCCAGGCTCCCCTCTCCATGAGATTTCCCAGTCAAGAATACTGGAATGTGTTGCCATTTCCTTTTCCAGGGTATCTTCCTGACTCTGAGACTGAACCCACGTCTCCTGCATCTCCATTGGTAGGCAGTTGCTTTATAATGTTGCTTTATAAAGTGGCACTGTGCCACTTGAAAAGCCATGATGGAATATTACTCAGCCATAAAAAGGAATGCCTTTGAGTCAGTTGTAAGTGGATGAACCTGTTATACAGAGTGAAGCAAGTCAGAAAGGGAAAAACAAATATCATATATTAACGCATATATATGGAATCTAATAAAACAGTATGATACAGTTATTTGAAGGGAAGAAATGGAGACACACACATAGAGAACAGACTTGTAGACACAGCAGGGGAAGGAGAGGGTGGGACAAATTGAGAAAGGAGCTACTCTATATGCATAAAACAGATAACTAGTGGGAACCGACTATAGTAACACCGGGAGCCCAGCTTGGTGCTCTGTGATGATCTAGAGTTGGAGGATCCAGGGAAGACGGAAGCTCAGGATGGAGGGGATATTTATACAGTTATGACTGATTTGCATTGTATGGCAGAAATCAGCACAACATTATAAAGCAATTATCCTCCATTAATTTTTCTAATAAAGATTGAGACCTACTTGTAGTAAGTAAGTACTATAGTACTGTAGAATGCTTCCCTTTCTGCATACCTGATCACCATGTCACTAAAGGCCTTTTTACCAGAGATCCTTTTACTCAGTACCTCATGTCTAGCTTTCAACAACAACAAAACAAATGACAAGGTACATTAAAAGACAAATATCACAATTTGAATTTTAAATCGTCATGATTAATATGCTAAGGATTCTAACAGAAAAAGTAAACATGCCAGAACCGATAGTTAATGTAACAAAAAATATGAAAATCTAAGCTGGAATAAAAAAGAAATGCTATGTACCAAAACCATCATGACAGAAATGAAGAATGACTTTGAAACATCTCATTAGTAGACTGGATGCTGCTAAAGAAAGAACCCAAATCTGGAGAATACGTCAACAGAAATTTTCAAAGCCAAAAACAAAGAGTCAAAATACCAAAGAAAAAGGGAGAAGAATATGCGAGAACTATGGGACAACTCAAATGGCATAGAACATGGGTAGCAACAATACCAGAAGGAGAAGAAGGAAGGAAGAAAGAGAAGAAGTGATAGGTGGGAACTTCCTTAATTTGATAAAGGACATCTTTAAAAAATATAGCTCACTTCATACTTAAAGATGGGAAACTAGATGCTTTCCCACTAAGATCAGAAATAAGTTAAGGATGTCACATTTCATCATTCCTTCCCTACAATGAGCCAGAAGTCCTACATAATGCAATAAGCCCAGAAAAGGAAGTCAAAGGTATACAGATTTGGAAGGAAGAAACAGCACTGTACTTGTTTGCAAACAATATTATTATGTATGTAGAAAATTCAAACAAATCAACCACAAAAAATTCTGGAACTGAGAAGTGATTATCACAAAGTTGTAAGATACAGGGTTAATATACAGGAATCAACTGCTTTCCTATATACCATAAATGAACAAGTGGAATTTGAAATTAAAAACATTATCATTTTTTACATTAATTTCACCATTTGAAATACTTAGATTTAAATCTAACAAAATATGTACAAGATACACATGAGAAAAGCTACTAAATTCTAATGAAATAATTTAAAGAAGAGCTAAATAAATTGAGACATATTCATGATCATGGGTAGGAAGATTCAATATTACCAAGATGTCAGTTCTTCCCAAGTAGATCTCTACATTTAGCGTGATACCCACTGAGAATCTCAGCAAGTTACTTTATGGGTATTAACAAACTAACTTAAAATTTATAAGGGGAAGCAGAAGAGCCAGAATAGCCAACACAATAAAAAAGAAGAATAACAAAGTTGGAGGACTGGCACCATCTGACTTCCAAAACTTACTGTAAAGCTCAGATAATGAAGACAGTGCCATCTTGGTGAAAGAATAAAGACGTTGATCAAGTTGAACAGAATAGAAACTCAATAACTATAGTAAACTGATCTTTGATAGATATAGGAGCAAAGATAATACAATAGACCATAGACAGTTCTTTTTACAAATGGTGCTGGAATAATAAAACATCCATATACAAAAAGTTAATGTAGACATCACTTTTACAAATTTTATAAAAATTAACTCAAAGTAGACTATAGACCTAAATGTAAAGATTTCAGGATGACTCTTTAGATACAACACCAAAGACATGTATCATGAAAGAAATAATTGATAAGCTGGACTTCATTAAAATGAAAACTTCTGCCCTATAAAAGACATTGTCAAGAGAATGAGAAGACATGACCCAGATTGGAAGAAAATATTTTTGAAAAACATATCTGATAAAAGACTGTTGCTTAAAATATATAAATAACTTAAACTCAATAAAAACAAAACAAACAAAAAAATATTTAGAAGTGGGCAAAGGACCTGAACAGACATCAAGCCGATGAAGTTATACAGATGGTAAAATATACATGAGAAGACGTTCACCATGTTATTAGGTAATCATAAATTAAAATAACAATGATATACCTCTATTAGAATGGCCAAAATCCAGATCATTGACAATAGCAGATATTCTTCAGTGGGTAAATAGATAAATAAATTGAGGTAGATATAGATGATGAAATATCATTCACTTCTAAAAAAAAAATGAAGGAATGTTAAACCTATTAAGTGAAAGACTCCAATATCGAAAGACTACATACTCTATGATTCCAGCTATATGACATGCTGGAAAAGACAAAGCTATGGAGACCTTAAAAATGTCAACGCTTTCCAGGGGTCAGAAGGGAGGGAGAGATGAATAGACAGAAAGAGGATTTTTAGATTAGTGAAACTGTTCTACAGGATACTGTAATGAGGGATGCATTTGTCAAAATCCATGAAATATAGTTTTCCAGAAGTGAAATAGAGACTTGTGGCTGATAACAGTGTGTCATGGAAGGTTAGTCAATTGTCACAAATAAACCTCTTTCGCGTAGGGTATAGATAGTGGTAGAAGCTAGCAAGTGTGAGGATAGAAGGTATATGGGAATTCTCTCTACTTTCCACTCAATTCTGCTGTGAATCTAAAACTGCTCTAAAAAATGAAGTCTGTTTTTTAAAAATCTGCATAAAGTGACTCTGCTAAGTAAAGAAAAATGTAAACTTAGAGGCACTGAAGTGGATCCTAAGCAGCAGAGCTAGCCTTGGAACACTAGAAAGAAAGAAGGAATAGATTGCACTTTGATGTGCAGTAAACACACAGAGGCAATTATTTTGAAAACACATAAATCTGCCAAGACCACCAAACTCTGTGCATGCGTGCCTGGTTGCTCAGTCATGCCTTAGCAATGCCATGTAAACGACAGCCACCAGGTTCCTCTGTGCATGGGATTATCCTGACAAGAATACTGGAGTGGGTTGCCATTTCCTCCTCCAGGGGCTCTTTCCAACCCAGGGATCAAATGCATGTCTCCGCATCTCCTGCATTGGCAGGTGTATTCTTTACCACTGAACCACCTGGGAAGTCCCTCCAAAGTGCAAATCAAAAGATGCTTTCTTTCATAATCTTGATGTAGAAAAAAAAACAATTATAAAGGTAGGATCATGAAATCCTAGAAAATTCATAAATGGCAGATCTGACATCTACAGCTTTGTTGTTCTTTCCGTTAATGAAAGTTTGGATAAGAGCTCACAGTAGAAAGCTATCTTGAAAATAAAGAAGGGCTTTGTCATCAAATGATCTTGTAAAAGTAATATCTAACTTTATTATATATTTGTAAAAAAAAAGGGCTTATTTTTCAAATAATTTCTAATACTCTAATCTCAAAAAGCTAAGTTTTCAAGCTGTCAAAGTATTCTCACTTGTCACTTTTCAATAAGAGAGGATAAAAATATTTATAAGGTGATATATACCTTTATTGTCTATAATGAAAATTCTGAAGATAAAAATCAAACTGGCAATAAAAGACAGAAATTTTAGTTAAAGGTAAGAAAAGGATTTCCCTGGTGCTTCAGACAGTGTAGAGTCTGCTTCAATGCAGGAGACCTGGGTTCCATCCTTGGGTTGGGAAGATCCCCTGCAGAAGGAAATAGCAACCCACTCCAGTACTCTTGCCTGGGAAATCCCATGGACAGAGGAACCTGGCAGGCTACAGTCCATGGGGTCATGAAGAGTCAACATGACTTGGTGATTAAAAATCAAGAAAATGGGTAGAAATAAGTAGATTTTATGAAGTTGTAATGAACCATATGCAATATAATTGAAAATGATCTTTAGAAAGACAGGATATAAATTTGATAGCTATAAGAATACCGGAGCATTTTAAAAATCATGACTATTGATCAATAGTTCATCATATTGAGTCAATATTTCAATCATGCTCCTTTGAACAAATTCCATCTTCGTATTCTCACTTCAAATTTTGCTACAACTTTTACAACAGTTTCCTACTAATAACTTTGCCATCTCCTCTTTGGGATTATCCACCTTCATTTATCTTTTTCTATAACATTCCTTCCTCAAAACAGGGCTCAAAACTTAACAGCTCAGAGATTACTTTTCTTCTCATTGTCTACTGACGTTCACCACTCTTTCACTTCGCAGTTCACTCTGCAATTTACTCTTTGTAAGATGCTTGTCCATAAGTTTTCCCTTGTGTGTGCATGCATTCACAAGCGTATTTTTACATCTGTATCATCCAGTTAACTTCTCAGAGGGCTGTTTCTACCTTATCACTCACACCTCCTATAACAGGGCTGCAATACAAAGGAAAAGCTCAATGCACGTTATTGAATCATTGGCCATTTTTAACATAATTTTAATTATTAAGATAAAAATATAATTAGCACTTCTAGATCACATCAGGGCTTAACAAAGTCTTTCAGATACACCAGCTCATCTGCCTATTATCCCGTGATACATAGTTTGCTCTAGTTTATCTATGACAATTAAAGTGTATAAAAACAATGTATATAATATTGTATATATAACATTGTATAATAACAATGACTTGTATTTAACTTTGAAGTGTGTGGTTTCTTCTGGCATTTATATATGAAGATATCCTGTGAATTTCTAACATTTTCGACTCAGAATTTATTATTTGGAAGTTTGCTCAACAATCCCATTGTTCTCTGCTTAAAATATATCTACTATGTATATATACTCTGTGTGTGTCTGCTCAGTCACTGTCATGTCCAATTCTGTGAACCCATGGACTGTAGCCCACCAGGCTCTGCTGTCCATGTGATTTCCCAAGCAAGAATACTGAAGGCAGTTGCCATTTCCTTCTCCAGGGGATCTTCCCAATCCAGGGATCAAATCTGCATCTCTCGTCTCTTGCATTGGTAGGTAGATTCTTTACCATTGCACCACCTGGGAATCCCATATACTATCTACTCCCATCCTATCTTCTAGTTTGAATCAGTCTTTTCTTCCACCCTTGGATGACTACAATTAAAAATTTCAGTGTTTAAAAGCCTATACTGGAGCTGTATTGTAAATTTCACATTCCCTTCTCTTTTACAAGGCTTCAGAGAGTTAGGAAGCAAAAGAGTCAAAGGAGAAGGTGAGGAAAATCAACACATTTGCCTGCATCTGAACAGTAATCATCAAAATGCAAGATTGATGGTAAGCTTTCCTAATGGCAAGAGTTGACATTTGATGAAGAAAAATGAACAAACTTTGTACAATTGGAGAAAATAATTTCTAAATTAGCCTAAAAGTGGTCTATGATTATTAATAAATGTCAGACAATCCAGGACTCAAAGTAGTATAACAAAACTGTTTTTAATAGCTGCCTGTTAAGTGGGATAGAAAAGTCATACAAACACTTATTTGAGCCAAATTAAGAAGAACTATTGGAGAAGGCAATAGCACCCCACTCCAGTCCATGGGGTTGTTAAAAGTCGGGCACAACTGAGTGACTTCACTTTCACTTTTCACTTTCATGCATTGGAGAAGGAAATGGCAACCCACTCCAGTGTTCTTGCCTGGAGAATCCCAGGGATGGGCAAGCCTGGTGGGCTGCCGTCTACGGGGTCGCACAGGGTCGGACACGACTAAAGTGAATTAGCAAGAAGAACTATAATTTTAAAAACTTTTCTTTAAAAAACTACCAAGGGAGATAAAAGGAGTAATGTTTACAGTTTAAAATATTACCTCAATAAATGCTTTGCTGATATACAAGTTTCAGTCCAGAGGCTAGTTTATAATATTGATTTAGAGTTAAAATTATCATAAGAAAGTAAAAGAAACATTGTGCTCTGTTATACCTTTTAACCTCATCCCCATCATCTGGCAAATACTGGGTCTGGAAGAGGAAAGGAGAACTGAGGGAAATGTTGGGTCTCAGAAGAAGAAAGGCTCAAGTATTTTAAAGAATATCGATGTCTAGTATTTACATATTTCTTAAAATGATATATTATTATTAGTCTGAATAGTTAATACATTCATATGTTTCAAAGAAGATGTTGCTATCTTGCTATTTTACACAAACAGCAGAACACTATCTCTATTTCCATTGGACAGATTATTATTTAATAGCAAATTTTGGAGATTTTTATATCTCAGCATAACAAAATTGTCCTTATTCTTTAAATGGCTTTTTGAATATGGGTATTATACTGACTCCATCCTCTAAGAATGGACTTCACATTACTTTAAGTGATATGACTCTTGCAAAAAAAGTTATTCACTGAATAGCTGTGTCCATGTATAATTTCCTCTATACACATATTTAAGTATAGCATAAAGTACTAGAAGTGGAACTGCTGGATCAAAATTGCATACTTTTAAAAAGATTGCATGTTTTTAACTTTGGTAGATATTGACAAGTTACCCTTCTAAGAAATTACACCAATTTAAACCTTTACAAATAATATAGAAAAGTGCTTTTCCCCCACATCATTGCCAATATAATGGATAATTAAGACTATGGATCTTTGCCAAACTTCTAGATGCAAGTAACACAATAGAATAGTTCTAATTTGTAATTGTCATATGACAAGTGTGACTGAAAATTTTTTCATGCTCAGTGAGTTCAAAATATTTTTTTTTTCAATTTGTAATTTGCCTTTTGACTTTCCTTTAGGTGGTTATTACTAAGCAGAACTTTTTATGGGAAGTGAAATTTATTTATTTATTTGAGAACCATCCACATTCTGACATTTTTAAGGAAAACTTTTCTTAGGATTTCAATTATTTCTCTTAATAAATTTAAATATTTAACCTTTTGACGTTTATTTGGTGCAAGGTATAAGGGCTATCACCAACTTGCTTTTTTTTCAAGATTACTACTTCATTTACTGTTTACTAATTAGAAGTGATACTGATTATATACTAAACACCCAAATGTATTTAGGCCTATTTTCAAATTTTGCATTCATTTTCATGTGTATATATTGATCTCAATGCCATTACTTTGGGCTTCCCTTGAGGCTCAACTGGTAAACAATCTGCCTGCAATGTGGGAGACCTGGGTTTGATCCCTGGGTTGGCAAGACCCTCTGGAGAAGAGAAAGGCCACCCACTCCAGTATTCTGGCCTGGAGAATTTCATGGACTGTATAGTCCATGGGATCACAAAGACTTGGACACTACTGAGCAACTTTCACTTTCACCGTTAGTTCAGTTTAAGTTATTGTTCTTTTTGCTGTTAAGTTGCCATGTTATGTCGACTCTTCATGACCCCATGGACTGCTTCTTTGTTCCTCTCCATCTCCTGGAGTTTGCTCAAGTTCCCACCCATTGAATTGGTGAAGCCATTCAGCCATCTCATCCCCTGTTGCTCTCTTCCCCTCTGCCTTCTCTCTTTCCCAGTATCAGGGTCTTTTCCAATGAGTCAGCTGTTCACACCAGGTGGCCAAAGAACTGGAGCTTCAGCATCAGTCCTTCCTAAGAGTATTCAGCATTGATTTCCTTTAAGATTGACTAGTTTGATCTCCTTGCTTTCCAAAGGACTTTCAAGAGTCTTCAGCACCACAATTCAAAAGCATCAATTCTTCACGGCTCTGCCTTCCTTACTGACCAACTCTCACATCTGTACATGACTACTGGAAAGACCATAGCCTTGATAATAAAAACCTTTGTCAGCAGAATGGTTTGTCATAGCTTTCCTGTCAAAAAGCAATTGTCTTCTAATTTCATAACTGCAGTCACCATCCACAATGATTTTAGAGCACAATAAGAGGAAACTCACCACTGCTTCCACTTTAAATTATTGTAGCCTTATATTAAGTTAAAAGTGTATGACAGGAGTGTCATATGACATTGGTCTTCCTCTCAAATTTCCAATTTATTTTTCTTGTTTGTCGTACCATATAAACTTTATAGTTAATTTTTTTTTAATTTTTGATTTCTGGGTCTTCCCTGGCAGTCAGTGGCTAATATTTTACCTTCCAATGCAGAGGATGTGGGATCAATCCCTGGTCAGAGAGCTAAGATCCCACATGCTTTGTAGACAATAAACCAAAATGTAGAATAAAAGGTTATTGCAATAAATTCAATAAATATTTTTAAATGGTTCATGTTAAAAAAATTAATTTTTAAAATTTCTAATATTTTTATTGGGATTGCTTTAGATTTATAGATTAATTTACCTTTTTACAAGGTTGAAGCTTCCTGTAAAAAACATGGTCTACATCTACAATTTTTAACCTAATATTTTGCCAAAGATGAAAAGCTTTAATATAGATGTGAAAATGCAGGTAGTTTCACATAAGGCTAATGAAGGTTAAGTCATAGCCATAATATCAATTTTTTCCTCTAATATGTATGGGAATAAATGCAGATTTTTGGTTGAGATAGATAATATCTTAACATTTTACAATATTCATCTATTGCATTTTATTAAGAGTTTCTATCTAAAATAGAAATTATATTTTACATCTTGTCAGCACACTTGCTGATTATCTACTATTTATTACTCCATTATGATTATAGTAATGAGGATATCATATATCAAAATCTGCAGGATAGAGCTAATGTGGTGCTCTGGAGAAAAGTTCTAACAGTGAATAACTACAGTAATAAATTAGGAAAGCAATAGAAGAACTGGAGACAGTGCACAGAGTGTCCTTACACACAGACTTGATACTGAATAAGAAACAAAAAGGATACCATTATCTTCAGTAACCTGAAGGACATTTGCCCCACAGTTGATATTATGCACCTTTCACTTAGAATCTCTAAATTATTCACTACTTTTATTCTCCAAAGCTGCCTGGAACTCCTTTCCTTGTGTGTATAAGTTCTCTAGAGAAGGTTCCTGATTCATACGATGGAAATAGTAAATGTGAAATCATTATAATACATCATCTACTGATGCTGGTTTCAAAACTTTTCAAGTTGATTTCCTACTTCCTCAGACCATGAAATCAGAAAACTCATTTTTCCCTTGACTCATCTCAATGAAGTGGCCCTTTGTCTTTCTGGACTTAAACTATTTGCCAGCCCCATACTACTTTTATATAACTGCATTTTTATAGCATAACCATCTGCCACTATAACGACCCCTGTCCTTTTGCAACCCAAAGTCCACATAGCAAAACTCTTATGATACAGACATTTCTAAGTAAAAAAAGTACCTAATGAATGAATAGGGTACAGCTTTTCTGGATACATTGATGTTGATATAAGCTTATAACATAATGTATCCATGGGATGTGTTATAATCTGTATTTTACTGTCATAAAGGTCTGATACCCCTATACACAGATATTTATTTTCTTTGTTTGTTCTTGGTTTTTCATTTATTTGCTTGTTTTCACCATGTAGAATTTCTTCATGTCTCAGATTTGAAAGTGAAAGTATATCAGTCAGCCCCATAATTACTCTGATGATTTATAGCACTAAAGAAAAGAAAAATCAGTTACAGTGGTAGGCTATGAGTAATAAAGACCTAAATTTAAAGTAGACCTAACATTATTGTCTTGTTTATGTGCAACATAACATGTCTTGAATGAAACTGCTTATGTGCAAAATAACTTATCAAAACTACACCCATTCCTGAACAATTCCTAACTAATGTTCCAAATAATCAAACAATTGGCTCACTCTCTATTAACAAGATGCTAGTGGGCAACTTATTTTTAGATAAATCTTTTTATCTGTTTAGTTTATGAATAATGCAGCAAGTTCAAATGATAGAAGTAGTATATTAGCATAAAAACCACATAGTATATCATCTACTGATTTATTAAGAGGGCCAAGCTTCCTCAAACTGAAAATAATTCCTTGTGGCTTATCTTGCTTTTAGGTCTTTTATTGTCTGGATTTAAACCACTCATCATTATGTCTACTCAAAATGTGGAGGCTTTTAAATAGTCTAGTGATAAATGCCTATTACTGATACTTAGAATAAAACCAGGAAGGCAGCCTCACTTATCTAGCTTATTTTATAATTGCACAGTGTATGATATTCAAGTAAAACTTGATTATAACTTCTGTTCTAATTTCCAAAGCCTTTTCTAGCAAGAGGTATAACCTGATTGTTTATCCAAGACAGGTGATCAAACACATTGAATAGACCAGAATTCCCTTTAGGTGTAGTACTCCCTGTCTTCATACTGATTTCAAAGATCTGTTGAAGATCCTTAACTTGAGAAAGCAGTGAAGATGACAGAGTAGAAAGACCAGAAGCACCCCTCCCCTCATGAGCGCATCACAATCACAGCAATCTATAGAAAACTGCTGCTGCAAAAGACTGAAACTATCAGAAAATATTCTCTGCAGCTAAAGACATGGATGGAACCACAACGAGACTGGTAGGAGGAATGGGCCTGTGGTGTAATCAAATCCCACACCCTGTAGGTGGGCAATGAGTGAGAGTTCTGACCCTACATCAGGCTCTACAGCCTGGAGGATCTGGCACCAGGAAGAGGAGCACCCAGATCATCTGGCTTTGAAGGCCAGACAGTGGTGGTGATGTAGTCACAAAGTTATGTCTGACCCTAGTGACCCCATGGACTGTAGCTCACCAGGATCTTCTGTCCATGGAATTTTCCAGGCAAGAATATTGGAATGGGTTGCCATTTCTTTCTTCAGAGCATCTTCCTGAAGGATTCTAACTCTGTTCTCCTGCATTGGAGGCAGATTCTTTACTGACTGAGCCAAAAAGGAAGGGCTTGAGATATTGGTAGTGGATATATCCAGGAGCATTTACCTGCATGAACTTCCCTTTGGCTGACATGTCAGTCTCAAAATCTGACTCCATGAAACTGCCTATTGGCTTATGCTGGGGATGTGTGTGCAAGCATGCTGAGTCACTTCAGTCACGTCCAACTCTTTGGGACCTTATGCACTGTTGCCCACCAGGCTCCTCTGTCCATGAGATTCTCCAGGCAAGAATACTGCAGTGGGTTGCCATGCTCTCCTCCAGGGTATCTTCCTGACTCATGGGTCAAACCTGCATCTCTCTTGTCTCCTCCATTGTGAGGCAGGTTGTTTACCTGGAAAGCCCTTATCCTGGGACGCCTTGGGCCAAACAACAAACTGAATAGGGACACAGACCCACCCATCAGCAGACAGTCTGCTTAAAGATTTCCTAAGTCCACAGCCACTTCTAGACAGACCCACAGACTTAGCCTTGCCCACCAGAGGCTCAAGACTCAGCTCCACCCACTAGGAGGCAGGCACAGGCCCCTCCCACCAGGAAACTGAACTAACCTCTAGTCCAGCCTCATCCACCAAGGAGCAGACAGCAGAAGCAAGAAAACTATAGCCCTTCAGCCTGTAAAGCAAGTCCACAAACATAAAAAAGACACTAACCTGGGGTCAACTGGCCACTGGATCTGGGGAGGCAAGAGAGGACTGTAGTGCTAAGATGTATAGGACATCTCCTACAGAGGGCCAGTTTTCCAAGGTTGAGAAGCATAACCAACCTACCACATATATAAAAATACAAGTACTGATTTAGACAAAATGAGGTGTCAGAATAATATGTTTCAGATGAAGGAACAAGATAAAACTCCAGAAGACGTGGAGATAGGCAATCTACCCAAGAAAGAGTTCAGATACCACTGTAAAGATAATCAAAGAACTCAGGAGGAAAATGGATGCACAGGAGAAATTAGAAGCTCTAACAAAGAATTAGAAAACATAAAATATGACTAAACAGGATTAAAGAATACAATAACCGAAATGAAAAATGCATTAGAAGGAATCAATACTAGATTAAATGAAGCAGAAGACTGCATCAGAGAGCTGGAAGACAGAAGAGTGAAAATCACTAACACTGAACAGAAAAAAAGGAAAAAGAATGAAAAGAAAAGAAAACAGAGAAGGAAAAGAAACAAGGGGAATCCAAATTGGAAAAGAAGTAAAACTGTGATATTTGCTCATAATGTAATACTAAATGTAGAAATCCTAAAGAGTTACCAGAAAACTACTAGAGCTCATCAATAAATTAACTAAAGTTGCAGAATACAAAATTAATACACAGAAACATCTTGCACTTCTATATACTAACAGTGAAAGTTCAGAAAGAGAAATTAAAAAAAAATAATCCCACTTATCATTGTATCAAAAAAATAGATAAATAAAATGAAACAGCTAGGTATAAACTTACCTAGGGAGACAAAAGACTTCCCAGGTGGTGTTATTGAGAAAGAACACATCTGCCAATGCTGGAGATCTAAAAGATGTTGGTTTGATCCATGGGTTGGAAAGATACCCTGGAGGAGGACATGGCAATCCTCTCCAGTGTTCTTGCCTGGAGAATCCATATGGACAAAGCAGCTTGGTTGGCTACAGTCCATAGGGTCACAAAAAGATGGACACAAATGAAGTGAGTTAGCATGCATATGCAAAGAAACAAAAACTGTACTATACTAGACTCCAAAAACTATAAGAAAGGAATCAAAGATGGCACAGACAGATGGAAAGGTATATCATGATCTTAGGTTGTAAAATCAAAATTGTCAAAATTCCTATACTACCTAAGGCAATCTAGATTCAATGAAATCCCTATAAAATTACAAATGGCACTTTTCACTGAACTAGAACAACAACAACAACAATCTTAAAATTTGTTTGGAGAAGCAAAAGACTCTGAATAGCCAGAGCAATCTTTAGAAATAAAACAGAGCTGGAGAAAACAGGCTTTCTGACTTCAGACTATACTACAAAGCTACAGTAATCAAAACAGTATGGTGTTGGCACAGAAACAGACATATAGATCAATGGAACAGGACTGAAAGGCTAGAATAAACCCACACTTCTCTAGTCAATTAAACTAAGACAAAGGATGCAAGAATACACAATGGAGAAAAGATAGTCTCTTCAATAAGTGGTGCTGGGAAAACTGCATAGCTACATGTAAGAAAATAAGATTAGTACAATCTTTAACACCATATACAAAAATAAAATCAAAATTAACTAAAGACATAAATGCAAGACTGAATCATATAAAACTCCTAGAGGAAAACATAGGCAGAACACTCTTGGACATAAATTGCATCAAAACATTTTTGTGCATCCATCTTCTAGAATAATGGAAATAAAAACAAAACTTAGAAATGGAATCTAATTAAACTTAAAAGTTATACACAGCAAAGTATATCATAAAAAAATGGAAAGACAGCATACAGAGCAGGAGAAAATATTCACAAGCAACACAACCAACAAGGGGTTAGTTTCCAAAATATACAACTGGTTCATACACCTAAATATATAAAAATAAACAAACCAACCCAAAAACACAATGTACAGAACTAAAAAGACATGTCTCCAAAGAAGACACACAGATTGGCAACAAACACATGAAAAGATGCTCAAATCAGTAATTACTAGAGAAATACAAATCAAAGCTACAATGAGCTATGATCTCACATCAGTTAGAATGGCTATCATTAAAAAATCTACAAATAAGTGCTGGAATAAATGTGAAGAAAAAGGAAGTCTCCTACACTATTGGTGGAAATGTAAATTGGTGAAGCCACTATGAAGGAACTAAAACTAGAGCTACCACATAATCTAGCAATCCCACTTCAGGACATATATTCAGAGAAAACTATAATTTGAAAATAACCTGCACCCTAATATTCCTTACAGCACTATTTATAATATCCAGGACATGGAAGCAACTTAAATGTCTTATCAACAGAGGAATGGACAGAAACAATGTGGTATATATGTTTAATATATACAATGGAACATCACTCAGACATTTTTAAAAAATGATGTAATAATGCCATTTCCAGCAGTATGGGTGGAAAGAAAGTGAAGTCATTCAGTCATGTCCAATTCTTTGCAACCCCTTGGACTGTAGCCTGCCAGACTCCTCCTAGAGATTATTATAATAAGTGAAGTAAATCAGACAAATATACAATATCACTTATATATGGAATCTTTTTAAAATCATGTAAACAAACTTTTTTACTTCAATTTTTTAAAAAGGGATGTTGCTATGTTCACAAGGATCTAATATTTAAGGATGTTAATTATGGTATCCATGATTAAGAACTGCAGAATTACAAACCAAGTCTCTAAATATGCAGAACTCTGAAAATTTAGTAACTCTTCTATAAGAATTTTTCAGTGGATACTTATTAGGTTTATATAATTTGCTCTAGGCTATTTCTACATTGTAATAAAAATCACAAATGATGTTCTATATGAACACAACTTATTAAATAGTAATTTCTTAATTACAGTGGTGGAACTTAGGAAAGATTCTTATGCCTTTAGAGGGTGAGACTTTACCAAGAAATTCTAAGTCACAGAATGCAATAAAACTTTCATGACATCTCTGTTGTGCTAGTTCTTAAGACTCAATAGTGAAGAAGAGTAATGTCAAAAAACAAAGTTAAGGACCACAGTAATATCTCACCACTCCAGGCAGGAGAATGAAAACTCTAATGAGAGAGAAGACTGGTAAAAGTTATCTGCAAAGCCATAGCTTCAGAGAGCTCAATCATTTTCTCCACAGACCTAGATGAGACAGAATTTCATTATATCAGAATGGAGATTTAGTTCCTTAGAATGAGGGTATAAATATAAGGTCCCGTCTCTTCATGGCAAATAGAAAGGGAGAAAGTAAAAGCAATGACAAATTTTCTTTCATTGAGCTCCAAAGTCACTGAGGATGGTGACTGCAGCCATGAAATTAGAAGATGCTTGCTTCTTGGAAGGAAAGTTGTGACCAACCTAGACAGCATATTAAAAAGCAGAGACATAACTTTGCCTGCAAAGGTTCGTATAGTCAAAGCTATGACCTTTCTAGTAGTCATGTACAGATGTGAGAGTTGGACCATAAAGGAGACTGAGCACCAAAGAAATGATGCTTTCAAGTTGTGGTGCTAGAGAAGACGCTTGAGAGTCCCTTGGACTGCAAGATCAAATCAGTAATCTTAAAGGAAATCAAGCCTGAATATTCAATGAAAGGACTGATCCTAAAGTTGAAGCTTCGATATTTTGGCTATCTGAATTCAAAGACCTGAGTCACTGGAAAAGACCCTGATTCTGGGAAATATTGAAGCCAATAGGAGAAGGAAGTGACAGAAGTTGAGATGGTTAGATAGCATTACCAACTTAATGCACATGAACTTGAGCAAACTCCAGGAGATAGTGGAGGACAGGGAAGCCTCGCACGCTGTAGTCCACAGGGTCACAAAGAGTCATGCATGACTTAACGACTGGACAATAGCAATAATAGAAATAAGTACCCAGCTAAAAATAACACCCAACATTAAAGTAAGATTTGTATCTTTATTTCAAATATAAAATAAGTAAAACTGTACTTTTTGGATCAACATCAATACAATTTGATTTAGCCAAGGAATCAATCTCACTGCCTGTTCACTTTTCAAATTCAGGGGGAAAAAAAAAATCCTCACTGAGCAGATATGGCTCTTAACAATATTGGAGGATGAATTACCGCAGAAGACCTGTCGATGGAGTAAACAGTCAAGAATAGAAAAATGATATGCTCCTTGAACATTATTCTTTCATTTGACTTGTCCATTTAGCTGGCCTTTAGCTACAGTTTGCTGAAAAATTCAAATCTATATCTTAAATCCATAATTGTTTTAATGAGAAACAAGTATATCAAGATCTCTTGAAATATAATTATAAAATTCTCATCTTCTATAGTGCATCAACTCATTTCAGTTAACTTTTATGCTATAGATGTCCATGTTGTATGCAGAGGATAATGTTGGTGGTGACTGTTCCAAACTAGCTGCCATGTTACCCTGGCATTCCCATAAATATATTTCTAATAAGTACATTTTTCATGTTTATATGCTTAACTGCACACATCAAATAGCTTCTAGTATTTGTCCTAATCTGATCTGGAAATATATGGCACCTTGATCCATGTTCTCCTCACTGAGCATTTATTCATACTAGTGGCATGTCAAGGACACAAAAGTTCTTTCTCACAGAAACAAAAAACACATCCAGATAGTCAAAGTCTCATCCAGGAGAGTATGGTTAACAAAAATACAGGCCAACAACAACAACAAAAGGTCAATTCTTTGTCAATAGAAGTCCTCTAGCAAAGAATGAATCAGAAGACCTGTCGATGGAGTAAACAGTCAAGAATAGAAAAATGATATGCTCCTTGAACATTATTCTTTCATTTGACTTGTCCATTTAGCTGGCCTTTAGCTACAGTTTGCTGAAAAATTCAAATCTATATCTTAAATCCATAATTGTTTTAATGAGAAACAAGTATATCAAGATCTCTTGAAATATAATTATAAAATTCTCGTCTTCTATAGTGCATCAACTCATTTCAGTTAACTTTTATGCTATAGATGTCCATGTTGTATGCAGAGGATAATGTTGGTGGTGACTGTTCCAAACTAGCTGCCATGTTACCCTGGCATTCCCATAAATATATTTCTAATAAGTACATTTTTCATGTTTATATGCTTAACTGCACACATCAAATAGCTTCTAGTATTTGTCCTAATCTGATCTGGAAATATATGGCACCTTGATCCATGTTCTCCTCACTGAGCATTTATTCATACTAGTGGCATGTCAAGGACACAAAAGTTCTTTCTCACAGAAACAAAAACCACATCCAGATAGTCAAAGTCTCATCCAGGAGAGTATGGTTAACAAAAATACAGGCCAACAACAACAACAAAAGGTCAATTCTTTGTCAATAGAAGTCCTCTAGCAAAGAATGAAAAGAGGCCTATGGGATCAAAACCTGATATGTCTTTCCCTTCTTCCTGGTGTTTCGCCAGCTTTCTTGTTGGAAGTACCAGGTCTCTTGTTTCCAAAAATTGCCTATGTTGGCTTGTCTTTCAGGCTCTCATGTTGCAAAATCTGAAATTCTGTTGCAATAAACACCAGATTTCAGAGTAAAAGCAATGGCAGTTGTGCAGAGATTAACTTCATTTTTATAGCAAGTCAGTAGCAGCATGACTATGTGTCTAAACATGCCTCTTCTTCCAGTATAATGTTAGATCGAGAAATACCTGCAGTTCATTTGTGTAGAAGCAAGCACTGATTCTGAAAGAGCATTTAGAAAAGCATATTTAGGCTTAGGGAAACAGAAGATTGTCTTTTGTATAAATACTATAAATGTATCCCTTGAATCCATCCTAAAGGAACCATATGCAAACAGATAACTTTAGAAATTGCGTTATTCTACAGTCATCCTCAGCCAAATGTAGCTAACTAGTGACTGGGCATAAATGAGGGCAACTCTGACACAAGTATGAGCAATATGCTTCTCAAGATTTTTTTAAAAATCTAAGTCAAGTGAGAGCACAGTATTTCAGAAATAATATTTTTCTCGCAAAGCTCATTCAGTATGAAATTAGGAATGGTAACCTCCAGTAATACTAGTTGATGCATTTGCTTTTCTTGGTCTCCTTTCAAGGACAGCTTCATCAACATTATTATACCTGTGAGTTTCAAGGTACAGGACACAATGTTTAAAGACTAAGGAGTTCAAATATCAAAAAGTCAGAGAAATGCTTGTAAACTGCTGATAAAACTCATAAGAATATGCCCAGGGCCCTAAGAAAACAAACACTTTGGTTACGGTAGAAAGCCCTTTACATTTCAGCTCACTGATTTTCTTCTAGGCCTCTTTTCATTCTTTTTTGGCTTTATAGAGACAGGCCTCCTGCAATCCAGTTGCTATGGAAGTTAAAGCTCTCAAATTGAGACCCATCATCTCAGAATGGCAGGCCATAAAAAGTCATTTCAGTTACCCTGTTTAACAGATGAGTAAGTTCAAGCATTAACAGTGTAAGTGATTTGCCCCAAAGAGATGGTTAGCTATGTCAAAATGTTCATAAAATCCAGTTCTTCTAATAAGCAGATAAGAGTGCTTTTCCTAGAATACTACAGTTACACCTTTCTGAGTGAAGATTTCTTTAAAAGGCTATAATTAGATTGGAGTAAGAAAATGTAAACTAACTCTATAATAAATAGTGGAAATAAATTGGAGACCTGGCTGTGCAGAGGTTGAGCCGTACATATGATGGATGACAGGATGTTTTCATAGTAAGCATTTATCCTGGGTGGCTGGCTGGCATTGACATTCAACAACAGTGAATTTATCATGGACTTGTGTGTATATGTTAGTCACTCAGTCGTGTCTGACTCTGTGCAACCCCATGGGGTGTAGCTCACCCAGGCTCCTCCATCCATGGGATTTTCCAGGCAAGCATACTGAAGTGGGTTACCATTTCCCTCTCCAGACAGTCTTCCTGACCCAGGGACTGAACCTGGGTCTCCCGCATTGCAAGCAGACTCTTTACCATCCAAGCCATCAGAGAAGCCCTCATCATGGACTATGATTCCTGTGAAAATGATCTTAAGCCATCTCTAGAACCAACTGACTCTCAAAGATTGGTCAGTACAAATGCCATGTGGGTTAGATACATTTTCCCACAGAACTCACTCCAATTTTTCTTTCTACACTACCTGCCTTGAATTAACTACTAATGACCTTTGAGAACATATTGCTGCTTTTATTTTTTTTAGTTTCCTAATTCTCCAAAAACTATCAAAACTTTCTTATATCTTTATTTTTGCTATACTGTCATTCTGGGGATTGTCCATTGGACTTTCCCCAGAATAAGAGCAGATGGATGGAAGTGAATTTTGTACTGGAATGTTGGGATAAGCATGAGGACCATCCATAGAACACCTGCAGGACAGTGTCCTACAAATAGGCCAATCAAATGTAGCAACTCATAACAGGACAGAGTTTCTATTACTAGTTTAAAAATAATAGTAAAAGATGCTTTAGGTATTTTTCCCCTGTAAAATTTTTAGATTGTGTAAGGTATAAACTGTTGTATAGGTAACTATTAAGTGTCACTTGGGGAAAAGAAATGCAGATATTCATGGATTGTGGTAGCTCATAATCTACTGAGTTAAAATTGGGACCCGCAAAATTCCAGATGTCTGGACTATAAACCTTTAATCTTGAATTTTCCATCAAAGTGAGTTTAAAAATTCCATGATTTATTTTTATGTAATTTATAAATACCAAATGCATGGCATTTATTAACTCAATTATTAATTTAAATTAAAAAAGAATGCACATTGTTGTTTTGCTCATGAAACTGTTATAAAACATGAATTAATATTCCAGATGGAGCAAACCCAATCCAAAGATCAAATTATTTCACTGTTTCAGAGGTAGCATCTACTCTCAGATGAGACCCAGCAAATGGAAATACAGTAAATGATTGCCTTTACAACCCACAGCCTTTCTTATCCATCACTCAGAGAGTGTCATCTTTTGTAGTGGGGAATTACATTTGCATTGTCAGTAAGGAATGACTGCAAAGTCATACATGATTACAAATGAAAATTGACTTCCATCCAGGGATATTCCAAGACAAGTGCTGACAGTTTAGCCCACTACAGTATAATATAACTACTATAGTTCTGAAATATTCATCAACTGATTATTTCCCTGATAAATAAAATAATATATCAATAAGTATAATCATATATTACTTTTGGATCACTGTAGAAATAACATGCACTTGTTTTACTTTAATAAAACTATTTTTGAATATTTTCATCCAAATTAAAGACCCTCCCTTTTTATTTCAGTTGCTTGCCATGTTTTCTTTGGTTAATGTCATTACAGAATTACCATTAATGACAGAAGGTAAAGAGGGTATTCTAAGGGTCACTGAGATGCCTCTGTTGCAGGATATGCAACCTGGAGCCTATAAAGTAAAGTGAAGTGAAGTCTCTCAGTCATGTCCAACTCTTTGCGACCTCATGGACTGTACCCTATCATGCTCCTCGGTCCATGGGATTTCCCAGGCAAGAGTACTGGAGTGGGGTGCCATTTCCTTCTCCAGAGGTGCCTCTGTTGCAGGATATGCAACCTGGAGCCTATAAAGTAAAGTGAAGTGAAGTCTCTCAGTCATGTCCAACTCTTTGCGACCTCATGGACTGTACCCTATCATGCTCCTCGGTCCATGGGATTTCCCAGGCAAGAGTACTGGAGTGGGGTGCCATTTCCTTCTCCAGAGGATCTTCCTGTCCCAGGAATTGAATCCAGGTCTCTCCTGCTTTGTATGCAGATCTTTGCCATCTGAGCCACCAGGGAAGTCCTATAAAGCCTATAAAGATTATGCCATCTGGAGATAAGGAAGAAAAAGGTTGGTAAGTCAGATCTGGCCTTGATCTCAGCTTTAATATAAAGTAGCTGCATATACATTTTCGGAGAGGGCAGACTGGGACGACTTAGCAGCAGCAGCATATATATTTTCTTCTCTGAGCCTAGTTTCCCATCACCAAACATGGAATCATAATAGTACCTGCCACATTAGGTTGGTCTAAGTATATCACGGAAGAATACATGTAACATAACCGGCAGAGGACCCAGTTCATAGTAAGATCTCCATGAATGTTAGGTTATATTTATTTATTTATTTATTTTTGTATTTTTATTGTTATAAAAGGTGCCCACATCAGATCTTCTCCATTTTAAGGCAATATTTTTTGATTATTGAGCTGACATACTTAAGCCTTCATCAGAGGACAGTTTTCACAGCTAAATGTGATAATAGCCATTCTAAAAATAATTTTGTGAATTGAAAACCAACAAAAGGAAATATATTTTTAAAATTCTCTTGTAATATTGAGGTGAAATGAGTGCTAGACTGGGAGTAAGGGCTTTGGGGTCCTAGTCCTGACACTTTCTCTAAATTTTTGGGTGACCTTGTACAAATTACCCTGGGACCTTAGTTTCCTAAGTTTACTAAACAGTGATATTGCCATTGCCAACGCTAACGCTGTGCGGTTGGGTTGCAAAGGAGTATCAAACTGGAAAACTCTTTCTTCACTTGGTACGTGGAGAACTTTGCCAATTTTGATATGTTATGTGTCCAGGGGATTTCCTGGTGACTCAGACAGTAAAGAATCTGCCTGCAATGCAGTGTACCTGGCTTTGACCCCTGGGTCTGGAAGATGCCCTGGAGAAGGGAACGGCTACCCACTCCAGTATTCTTGCCTGGAGAATTCTGTGCACTGAGGAGCCTGGCAGACTATAGTTCATGGGGTCACAATTAATCGGACACAACTGAGCAAGTCAGAGCCTTTCACCTTCATATACCTTAGAGAGGGTTCCCCATAAGCAGTTCTTATAGTGGAAATTCTTGTGCAAGAAATTTCTCATGGGAATGTTCCCAGGAAAAATGTGCATATTAGGTAAGATCGGAAGGCTTAAATGTCCCAACCACAGTCACCTGGATGCCCAAGGTTGGGAGCAAGGTGGCTCCAATCCTAGATCTAAGCAGCAGTTCCTACAGCAGCCAGACAGAGAAATTCTTGGAGATCCAAAAGTGGCACCAATCACTTTTAGTATATTATGTTTTGATGTACTGCCCATTGAAAGCACTTGAACTTATGAAACAGTTTTCCACAAATCAGCCTCTCCAATATACGGTATCACTTCAAACCACTCTGAGTTCCTTTACTTCATCTTTTACTGGACAAATGGCATAAACATTCTAAAACTGTCTGCTTACTATACTTCAATAAAAATAAATCAATAGCACTGAAAGGAAAATTTTCTTAAAATGATAAAATAATAAAATTGTCTGCTTGATCTTTGCTAATTTGTGATTCCCAAGTTCACTTCCCTTCTATTTTCCCAGGGACAGAAGTCCTTACTCCTCCTACTGATCACAGGCAGTTGTCAAGATGCTCTTGGGATGTACTCTTGTATTAGAAAGGATATATATTTAAACCAAAGAAGGGTGTGGACAGCTAACTGCTGAGCTGTCCCCTGTTTTCTTCCTGAAATGCAATTTAAATTCTGCAACAATGTTCCTTTTTCTATAGCAAGAGTCAACTTCATCAGAAGTATATTAAAATATTAACTTTCCAAACAAAATGGGAAACCCAGATAGGAAGTTCAAGTTTTTCCCTTAAAATAAGAAAAGAAGTTGAGACATAGATGTCCATTTTAGAAGCTTAAAAAAAAATAGCATTTTTGATTCTAAGATTACTATTTATTTTACTGTAACACATTATCTGGGCTTCCTTTGTGGCTGGCTGCTAAGTCGCTTCACTCGTGTCCGAGTCTGTGCAACCCCAAAGCGGGCAGCCCATGAGGCTCCCTCTCCCTGGGATTATCCAGGCAAGAACACTGGAGTGGGTTGCCATTTACTCCTCCAATGCAAGAAAGTGAAAAGTGAAAGTGAGTCGTATACGATTCTTTGAGACCCCATAGACTGCAGCCCACCAAGCTCCTCTGTCCATGGGACTTCCCAGGCAAGAGTACTGGAGTGGGGTGCCATTGCCTTCTGCATCCCTCGTAGCTTAAAGAATCCATTTGTCAATGCAGGAGACATGGATTCCATCCTTGGGTCAGGAAGATCCCATGGATAAGGGAGTGGAAACCCACTTCAGTATTCTTGTCTGGGAAATCCCATAGACAGAGGAGCCTGGTAGGCTACAGCTCGTGGGATTACAGGAGAGACACAGGCACACAGGCAAAACTTAGCGACTAGATAACAACAACAATAGTATGTTATCTACTAAGAGGTCATGTGTTATTACAGTGGCCAGTACCTTCCAATGCTCCTTGTCTAACCACTATGACCCAGTATTAATCCTGCAAGAATATGACTCACTTTCTTTTTAGGCTTCTTTCTAGAACAAAACTTCCCTAGCTCTGATTTCCTTTGAAATAAATTGCTTTATTTTTTGACACTCTTGCATTGCTTCCATTAGAATTTCTCTCTCTCAGCACTGATTTATTTCTATCATTTAAGCAAGAAAGAGTAGATCACACAAGAAGATTTTGCATGTAAAATGAGTAACCAATAGATTTTCTAACAAGAATGGAAAATTAGTCTTAAACTTACATCAGCTTGTAGATTTAATATACTCTCTCAATGAAATTAATATGAAAACTTTAAAGAACTTAAATTATATCCAAAGATGTTTGATTTAATCCTGATTTGGTTTAGGGAATAAACTTTAATATATATTCATTGACTTATATAGATTTTTCTATTCTTTTGGGAGGAGAAGGGGACATTCATTTACATAAAGGATATAACCATTATTCAGTTTTGAAGTGTATTGAAAACTATTCTGAAAGCTTTAGAATATTATTAATAGCAATGAATTTCATTCCATAGTCTATGAACAAATGTGAATTTCACAGTTACTTTGATGTCTAGGGTGTGTTTTCTGGTTAGGCCATTAGTGGTAAGTTGATCGTTTGCCATATATGGTTAATTCTTTCCTAACCATGTTATGTTTTTACTATGTCCTCTCAGTGTTCTTGCCTGGAGAATCTCAGGGCCGGGGGAGCCTGGTAGGCTGCTGTCTATGGGGTCGCACAGAGTCGAACATGACTGAAGCGACTTAGCAGCAGCAGCAACAGCTCATATTAAAATAATCACGCTTTGCAAAAGTAGAAAGTGCTAATACCACGATATGAATTGTGACAATAATCCTGTGTTAATTCTCTATTTTCGGGCACCTATAAATCAGTCCTGCATATTTGTTCGATATCAAAATGTTTTGCAAGTCATAATCCACAAGTTTTATTTTTTCTTAACATTCAATCTTCAAATGAGAAAAGAAAAAAAAAATAGTATTTTTCACTAGCAGAGCACGCTCCAGAAACAAATATGCTACCTCTGTTTTAGCTGGCATGGACGGGACCCTGCAGGGTAATGCATTACTTTAGATTTCAAAACTGACAGTCTTCAGAGGAGTAGTGCTCTGTGCTGCAAAGCAGTAGATATCCATGTGTAGAGATTTTATTTTCCAGTGATGTTTATTTAGGATTTTTCACTAGATGAATTGCGCTTACAAGTTTATGAACTCCATAGCAGCAATTATCTCCCCAACTCAGAAGGAGCTGTTGGAACTCTTCACGTCATTACCATGCAACCAGCAGGTTCCTTCATCACAAACCATCACAGAAGACATTTTTGTGGTTTATTGGAAAGTCATTTTCATGCTAAACTTCATTTTTCAATTCTTTGCAACTTCTTCAAAAGCTTTTGCTACTCTTAATGTGGAGCTTAGAGCAATTTATCCATTTTTTGAGAGATTAATGTGTAAGGAAGAATGTTCCTAGGGTATTTGGTGATGGGATAATATCAAATTAGGCTGCGATAAAATATAGTCAAAGCCCAACATTTTAAACTGAAGACCCATAAGAAGTATTGAATTCAGATATTTCGATGCTAAAGAAAACACTGGGACAACTTTAGATTCACCAAAGATTTTCTTCTTAACCTCCTTTCCCTACATCATACATTCCCCAAACACAAACAGGCACACATTCTTTTGAAGTATATGAAGGTGAAATCATAGCAGGCATGCCTCTCAATCTATGCTGTGGGCATGAAACAGAAAACTTTGAGGGGGTTTATTTCTGCTAAAATGCACAGACAGAACCATGTTTTTAAAAATACACAGCCCCAAAATTCAATAAAAACAGAGTCGATACGTGTATACATGCATGTGAAACATATACAAGAGCTTAGTAATATAAATATATACTTATGCTACTGGCAGAGATGGGCAATTAAGCAATGTGCAATTGTATGTGTAAAACCAACGTCCAGTCAACAGATGTGAGTGTATTTGAGGGTAAAACTGCCAACTTGCACTACAACATGATATGCTTATATTCAGAAAATACATAGTACATGAGAGAAACGAAAGGAAAAAAATGGTTTTCTTTGTTCTATTTCAAAAGAAGATTGCTTTATGGTATTGTTTTTATTACCGGAGAAAAACCAATAATGATTTAATTGCCAGAAAACACGCATACAACATGACACTTGGGAATCTGAGTTCTTGAAAGTTACATCTAGAGATTTTCTCTAATACCTTTATTTTCAGAGTGTTCTTCCCCAGGGGGGGGAATTTTTCTACAGCCTTTATCTCATTAATCCTCACATGATCATTGTTAGGGAGTCAGGCAGACTAAGACTTTTGTAGATTCCAGTGCTGAAATAGACAGACAATGGCTGCTAGGGTGACTTGATTGAAATTATAGAACAAGTCAGGGGCACAGCTGGTGAAAGGATCTGGGTCTGCTGTTTGCCAGAGCTTTCTTTTACCCGACAGAACATATTGCCTAAAGCTGAGACTCCCACGGTGTCCTTGATTACGTATTTTCAAATTATAGTTCACTTTAGAGATTCCTATTAAAAATCGGATATGGCAGCAGGCCTGGAAATCATTTAGGAAACCCCAGGTTTCAAGCAAGTGGGAGATTTAAGAAGCAGGGCTTGAGGGATGGAAATCTAAAACGTAGGTGGGGATGGAGTGTCTAAACACTTTCTACTGGCTCTTTTAACATGAAGGGCATCCTGCTAGGTGCTATGCTGGGTAATCAAAAAGATGCAGAAGTATTCCCAAGACATTCATTCATTCATTCATTTCCTTTTACAAGTGGCTTCTTGGTAAAGCTTCATTACTACTTTTAAGTTATGGAGAAGACAAATTAAGAAAAGGAAGATATATAGCTATTTTAGAAGCCTAAGGGCAGCTTGAAATGAACTCCCTCATAAAGGGAAGGGCTTCTCCCCTGGGAAAGATCCGTGAGGCTCTCTCTTGTCTCAACAGGAATTTTTAAAGACATAGTCTAGTAGGGATAAACTTTACCCTCATGAATTATTGATACTCTAAAGCAGTTTTAATTGTTTTTCCTTTCAGCACTATATAGAGAAACTCAATAATGATGCAATATTAGCATATATTTTAAACATGCCATAATACCCAGGGAAAGCATCTAATTTTCCTGAAATAATATGCTTCTTTAACTTCAGGAAATATGATTTAAATTAGTAATAAAGATGAAAAGTAATCTAACTTAGGTTGTAAAACTGTTTTCTGTGCTGAAATATTCTGTAGGAAAAAAAAGAAAAAATACATTTAAGTAAAAAAAAATAAACAGACTGCATGTTAAAATAAGCAATGCATTTTTATGAAAGTGTGCTATATTCCAAAAATATATATATTATTGAGAAGAGTGGCATTTTTACATTTTTATAAATATTTTTACTGAATGGCTTAATTGGTTATATTTGCATGTCTCTTTTCCCTTCAGTCTGTTCTGAAATCATAGACAGTGCAGCTTGTGGAAAACTACTGTAAACCAGTGAGAGAATGAGAGTAAGTGGGAAAGAACCAGCCTGCTAATGCAGGAGACATACGAGGCATGGGTTCGGTCACTGGGTCAGGAAGATATCTTGGGGAAGGAAATGGAAACACACTCCAGTATTCTTGCTTGGAGAATCCTATGGACAGAGGAGCCAAGCAGGCTAGATAGTCCACAGAGCTGCAAAGAGCCAGACATGACTGAAGTGACTTCCCACATAGTACACAAATGTGACATTACAAATCCCAGCCAAGGTCCACTGGACCCCTGTTGACACTTACAGAACAGCTGGGGAAAACAGCTCCAAATTGGGATATTGTAGACTTATTTCTGTGTTTGGTGATGTCATTGGCCAGCTTTTCACTTTGAGTTGAATTCTCATTTGCAAAATGAAGGTGCTAGATATGATTATCTATAAGGTCATATCTATGTTCCCATTGTCCTCAAAACTGTCTTCATCATCATGTTAATCCACATCCACAATATATTTATATATGACATTATAATTGAGATTAAGGTTTAAAAAAGGTTTATAGGCAAATATTCATGTGTTAAATGGAGTGAAAATGTTAGTCGCTCAGTAGTGTCAGACTCTTGGTGATCCCATAAACTGTAGCAAGCCAAACACCTCTATCCATGGGATTTCTCAGGCTGGGACATTGTAATGGGTTACCATTTTCTTTTACAGGGACTCTTCCCAACCCAGGAATCGAATCCACATCTCCTGAACTGCAGGTGGATTCTTTAATTAGTTTGTCATTATTTCTTTGTGGGTGCTTATTTGGTGTAGATACAGCTTATTTTAGTGGAGAAATGAAGACAAATGACTAATCTCTGCCTCCTTTCCTGCTTCCCTGGTGGCTCAGATGGTAAAGTGCCTGCCCTCAATGCAGAAGACCTGAGTTTGAACCCTAGGTCGGGAAGAACCTCTGGAGAAGGAAATGGCAACCTACTCCAGTATTATTACCTGCAGAATTCCATAGACAGAGGAGCCTGGTAGACTACAGTCCATGGAGTCGCAAAGAGTCCGACAGGACCGAGCAACTAACACTTGCAGTGCCTCCTTCCTCCACTGAGAAATCCATTGGGAAGTGGGCGGCTCTCATTCCTGCTGTCCATATGTCCTGGATATGTTCGGGGCTCTCTCTGGAATTAAATATGCTTGGGCACAAATCCCATCTCTTCTACTTTTTAGTTGTGTGATATTGGCCAAGCAATGTTATCTCTCTAAACTTCATGATTTTCAACTGCTGAAAGGTAATAACAGCTGGTAGGAATGCAAAATGGCACAGCCACTTTGGAAGACAGTTTGGCAGTGTCTCACAGAGCTAAACATACCCTTACCATATGATCCAGCAATCATGCTCCTTGGTAGCTGAAAACTTATGCCCACAAAAAAGCCTACGCACAGATGTAGAGCATCTTCACTCATATTGCCAAAACTTGGAAGCAACCAAGTTGTCCTTCAGTAGGTGAACAAATAGACAAACTGTGATATATCCAGACAATGGAATATTATTCAGCACTAAAAATAAATAAAATAACAAGATGCATAAAGACATGAAGGCATTGTAAGTGCATATTACTGAATGAAAGAAGTAAAAGGCTATATAAGATATGATTCCAAATATGTAACACTGGAAAAGGCAAAACTATAGAAATAGTAATAAAAGGCTAGAGGTTTCTGGGGTTTGGGAGCAATGAGGGATGAATGGGTACAGCCCAGAATATTTGGAGAGGCAGTGAAAGTAGTCTGTGTGGTACTGTATGATGGATACACGCACGCATGCTCGGTCACTTCAGTCATGTCCGACTTTGTGACCCCATGGACTGTAGCACATCAGACTCCTCTGACCATGGGATTTTCCAGGCAAGAACACTGGAGTGGGTTACTATGCCCACCTTCAGGGGATCTTCCTGACCAAGGGATTGAAGCTGTGTATCCTGGATTGCAGGCGATTCTTTACTGCTGAGACACTGGAGAATCCCAATGATGGATATATGTCATCATAAATTTATTCAACCTCATAGAAGATACATCACCAAGAATGAACCATAATGTAAACTCTGACCTTGGATGATTATGACGTGTAAATGTAGGCTCATCAGCTGTAACAATTGTATGATTCTTATGGGGGATGTTGCTAATAGAGGAGGCTATGCATATGACAGGGTAAAAGCGTATATGGCTAATCTTCCCCTACATTTTACTCTAAGCCTAAAACTGCCCTT
>SJYC01065309.1:0-22998 GCA_006408675.1 Madoqua kirkii | reverse complement strand
TTCTTTGGGTTTGGAATGAAAACTGACCTTTTCCAGTCCTGTGGCCACTGCTGAGTTTTACAAATTTGCTGGCATATTGAGTGCAGCACTTTGAAAGTATCATCTTTCAGGATTTGAAATAGCTCAACTGGAATGCCACCACCTCCACTAGCTTTGTTCGTGGTACCAGGCAAAAATTAAGTACTCAAAAACTATAATGTTATTTTCACAGAAATTTCATCTCCTATCTCTTTTGTTGCAACTATTTAGTGTATTAGTAGTATTACTAGTATTATTTTCTATTTGAATTCTTCAGAGAATCTTTTTTAGCATGATTATACTCAGTGCAGTAACCTTTACCACCAAGTAAAGAAGAAAGCTCAGAAATATCTATATTCACAGTAACAAGGAATAACCACTCAGTATTTCTATGGTGCTTGTAGTCTTTTCTACATTTATACTAGTTTTTAAATATTATTTTATTCTACATAAAGAATACATAGTCTATTTCTCCCTCTTAGTAATATATTATCAACAATTTTTCATGCAAAAAATTCTACTATGATGAAGTTTTCACACTCAATTGAAATATCATAAGGATGCTCATAATTTACTCAGTTATTTTCCAGTTTAGGTAAATCCCTTCTGGTTTTCTACTATTGTAATAAACACATCATTATTGACTCATCTCCTGTAGAATTTCCTCTGAGAATGTCAGTGTCTTAAATAAAATATAAAAGCTTCCAAATACTTGACCTTCTGTGAGTTTATGTCAAATGATTCATTACGCTTCAGTTTTAAGCTTCATTGTGGTTTCTCCCTAAAATCTATCCCTGAGTGATCTCATCTATTCCATTAGCTTTATTAAGTCTCCCAAATTTATATATCCAGCCCTGAAATTTCTTCTGAAATCCAAACTCATACATCCATGTCCCTACTTGATGTCTCTATTTGGATGTGTCACAAGCACTTAAAATCTAATGTAGCCAAAACTGATTCTTCATTTTCTTTTTCCTTTAAATCTTTTCTTCTTAAGTTTTCTTCCCATTAATTGCACCAAAACTTTCTTCTAATTTGCTAATATCAAGAACATTGACATAATTCCTGTTTGCTACCTTTCTCTCCCATCCTGTAATCAATTAACTTAAGTTGTCTGACACAATCATTTTTCTGTATGCCATTGCTGGTCACTCAGAAAAGCTTCTGTCATTTTTGCAGACGAAAGGGACTTAAGTCTGCAATTGTACTTCTTTTTATCTAATGTCACTTTCATTTGGAAATATTCTTAAAAACTTATGGATTTTAAGACTCATTTTCATGCACTATTTGCGTACCTAATAGATCTATTGTCAAAAGTATAGAAAATGTGCAAATAAAGAAATGGAAGTGGATTTGGCATGGCTTAAAGAACAAACACCTTGCTTTGATGTCAATATTTATTTGAAGGGGCCTGAAAAGTGTATGGAAAAAGAAAATAAATGGGATGACAGTGATCTGCTGGCTTGGATGAAGCTTCATGACCTTGTGTTAATTACTATTCAAGAAATCTCTAAATGTCTATAATTTTCTCTTTTATTTGGAAAAATAGGTAGAAATATTTTTAATGATAAACTCCATACCCCACACTTTCTTAGCTTATATACTTCCATCCAATCTAAATATTCAAGTTCAACGGTAGGGAAAATGACATATTCTGGCAACACAAACATTCTCTACTTTGATAAAATCCTTTAAAAGATCTCTAGTTTGATAAGATTCTTTCATTGTTAAATATTTCCTGAGAAAACAAACTGGCATACTTTTGGCTTTTTTATTTGGAAAAATAGGTAGAAATATTTTTAATGATAAACTCCATACCCCACACTTTCTTAGCTTATATACTTCCATCCAATCTAAATATTCAAGTTCAACGGTAGGGAAAATGACATATTCTGGCAACACAAACATTCTCTACTTTGATAAAATCCTTTAAAAGATCTCTAGTTTGATAAGATTCTTTCATTGTTAAATATTTCCTGAGAAAACAAACTGGCATACTTTTGGCTTCCTTGGGAAGGGATTAATAAACTATATTATATGATTCCTTTAGTTGAAATGAAATAAGTAAAATAAACAAAATTTTTGTGCTTTAACTGTATTGACTCTTAAAGAAAAAGAATCTTTCTCTTCATATTCAGGAAAAGTCAAGCTATGATGCTAAAGTTTGATTTCTAGACATGAAAAAATAATTTTAAATGACCATTAAGCTCTTAACAGTCAGTAAATGAACTAGTGAAAGCTTCTTTGAAATACTTTGTATTTGGCAAATAAATCTGGAAAAGTTATAGCATTCTCATTTGTGTATTATTCCTTTTAATCAAGGTAACTCTCAATGAATTAGCTTGGCTTATTGATTTTTTTCTTAAATGACTGAGGCATCTTCTACTTATTGCAATGAGAAGTATACTGGTTTGGCCAAAAAGTTCATTTGGTTTTTTCCGTAACACCTAATGGAAAAACCCAAATGAACTTTTTGTCCAACCCAATAGTATTTCAGAGCTTCCAAGGTGGCTCAGTGAGTAAAAAATCTGCCTGCAATGCAGGAGATGCCAAAGCTACAGGTTTGACTCCTGGCTCAGGAAGATCCTCTGCAGAAAGGCATGGCAACCCATGGCAGTATTCTTGCCTGGAGAATCCCATGGACAGAGGAGCCTGGCGGCCTACAGTCCGTAGGGTTGCGTAGGGTCAGACACAAAGGAAACAACTGAATATGTATATTTTAATGGCTCACAAAACACCTCAAAAGTTAGTATCTTCAAACAATAATACTTTTACTATTTCATATGAAATAATGGATTAGCTGAGCAATGTTTCTTGTCTGGCTGTCTCAGCTGAAGCTGGATATTCTAGGATGGCCTCAGGCGGTTGGCTCAGTGTCACATGGGATGATGGAAATGACATGGCTATCATCATCCAACAGGCTAGGATTGTTGATATGGTTGCAGATGCAGAGTTTCAAATATAGAAATAGGTACAAGCTCCAATATGCAAGTCCTTTGGAGTCTTGCCTGTATTATATTTGTATCTCATTGGTGAAAGCAAGTCACAGACTAAGCCCATATTCAAGAGCTAGATTCAAAAAAACAGACTTTACCTCTTAATGGGAGGAGCTGTAAAATCAGAATGCAAAGAGATATGGTAAATAGATGGGAAATTTGCAGTAATTTTTGCAATGGACCACAGAGTGCCTCCTGGCCACAAATTTATTCTGCCTTTGTGTAACATATGCTCACCCTTCCCAGATGCCAAAGTCTGATTTAATTAGGCCATTTATGGCATCTGGCTTGACGTTAAGATCCTCATGATCTGCTTCTTTCCTAGATGTGGACGTGGCTCATTGCATGCAGCTGCTCTTCATCCAGACAACTGTGCACTAAAAACGTTAAGATATCTGCTGCCAATTAACCTAACATAAGAGTGTGATGGACACAAAAGAACTGCAATAGTTGCTTCTAATCAAAAAGAGAAGGAATGGGAGGCACAGAGCAGTCCTTGGTCTGAACCGATTTTATAATCCATCCAGGCATATGTTAAAAGGTTCCCCTCCTCTAGGTCTGGGATAGTCCTTGATTAGAGTCCATTTCTACTCCCTGAAAGTAATTTGCTTGCCCACAGTCCTCTGAATCTCTTGGCTCTACCTCTAGGCTTTTCATCTCTTACGGTAAAAAATGTCTGTGGTTCTCATTTTGATTTCTATCCACAGAATATTAGAAGCGCAGAAACCTTACCTTTTTTTGAACTATTGCAAGCCCTTTTCATTCAAGCAGACAGTCCTTTTGTCAGTATGTGCTCAGTCGCTCTGTTGTGTCCAACTCTCTGTGACCCAAAGGATGCACCAGGCTCCTCTGTCCATGAGATTCTCCAAGCAAGAATATTAGAGTAGGTTGCCCTTTCCTGCTCCATTTGTCAGTAAAATGGTCTTTAAAACTTCATGGATTGCCTATGAATCTGATGCATATCCATTCTATGTGAGTCCTAAGATTCTCTGCTTCTAAAGTTTGCATCAAATTTTTTTTTCCAAGACAGCACTCTCTCTACTTGGATGTGGCAAGCTCCTGTAGGAAGGAATGTCATTAGGACTATTAAGAGCTTATTCATATTGCTGAGGGCTCTTACGTTTCACTTAGAACTTTCAGAGTTATTGCACGGGGGCGTCTGTACAAGTCCCTGTAAATGAAAGTTTTGCCAAATGTTCTACTATGTCATAACCGAGTTCATACATTTTTTTCAGTCTCTACTAAGAGTTGCCTCACTTTTTAACCTCCATCTGCTCCCAAATTCAAAGCCAATATTTTATGGAAACAAAAGGTGGGTATTACCTGCTTTCTGAAACCAATTTTTACATCAGTTAGCTTTTGATATTTTAATATTTGCCTTAAACAAATAAACATTTATAACTTTATATGATTCTGTGGTTTGCCTATTGGTTATTCTTCTCTGGTCTAGCTGCCTAGTGCTAAAAATTTTTAGATAGCCTAATTTCCATAGCTGGCTGCTGCTGCTGCTAAGTCACGTCAGTCGTGTCTGACTCTGTGTGACCCCGTAGACTGCAGCCCACCAGGCTCCTCCATCCATAGGATTTTCCAGGCAAGAGTACTGGAGTGAGGTGCCACTGCCTTCTCTGACATAGCTGGCCATAGGCCCTTTATCTAGTGTGAGTGATGGGAATGACATTGCATGAGTTTCTCATCATCCAGCACATTAATGTGGACTCATTCAGCTATGGCAGAGTACCCAGGAGTTGCAAAAGAAGTTTCCAGTGTGCAATATTTTTCTGCTTTTATTTTATGTTACCTTTGATAATATTCATTTTTGTCCAAAGTAAATCATGTTAACAAAGGCCACATTCAAGATACAGATAAATGAATTCCACTTCTTGATGGATAAGTTATAAGGTCACATTACAAAGAGCAAGACACATAAAGGAGCAGGATAATCTCTGGATATTTTTGAATTCTATCACAGCAAGTGTATTTTATGTAAGACTTGGTTATAATTTTATTGCAAATCTAATCATATAAAGTTTGCTAAAATCCCTATGCTAGGTTTATGGAAATGATCAGTAATTATTATTTCCCTAAATTATTTCAGGCCATAACGATATACAGGGGCTTCCCAGGTGGTATTGTGGTAAAGAATCTATCTGCCAATGCAGGAGATATAGGTTACCTGGGTTCCAGCATTGGGTTGGCAAGATCCCCTGGAGGAGAAAATGGCAATCCACTCAAGTGTTTTTGCCTGGAGAATCCCATGGACAGAGGAGCCTGGCAGGCTACAGTCCATGGAGTCACAGAATCAGACACTGAGCAACTGAGCCACATCACACACACATATGAATATAAACATCTGAGTTAAACTAATTTGAATTATAAACATTGATGTCTTTTAAAGCTATCTTCTTGTAAACTGATGACAGTGTTGCAAATCATGTGAACTTAGATACTACACTGACCCTATCTTGATAAAACTGTAAAAGGCTGTCTCTCTGACAAACATTTGATATTTTGATTGCACTACTCTGTCAGACCAATTTAAAAATAATTTCCAAGAGTCATAATTGACTTTAAGACTGTGAGCCAGCATTACATTCAGTTAATGAATGATTAACCCCTCTAGAGTTGAAAGTTCAATGGGTTTTCTATATCTTCTTATAATAAGCTAAATTAGTATCCTAAAGCTAAAGGTGAAAGATTTAATTTGTCATCTAACCATATGTTTATTTAAGTTTATGTAGACTTATATCCAACTTATTAGATAATAAAGCTTTGGTTTGATAAAGAAGAGAGGACTGATCATTCAAAATTGGTCTTGAAATATAATTTTCTTGAAAACAAGATAATGAATCATTTTATGTATTCTGACCATGTACTGGAGTTTCCTTAAGTCACAAGAATTCTCTCATCTGAGTTTTTTTTTTTTTTACCATGCTCAAGAATTATTTAATTATAAATGATAAAGGTTTCTCATTTCTGAAAGAAATAAATTTACCTTGTAATGGTATCCTCTGCTATCTTATTTTGACATCTTATCACTCTGATTAATACTCATCTATACTATAATGATTTATCTTTAACTTATGTTTATATCTTTATACAATAGTCACTTTCCTTTCCTTAGTCTTTTTGATATTGCCTTTCCAAAACTTGCGTACCAAATGCAGAGTTATAAAACTTTTTAAACATCTTTCACACCCTCACTGTCTTGTGAAAAAAAGAAACATTTTCTCACTTTCTATAGAAGTGGCTGGAAATAACTAGATAGGTTTGGTATTCTCCATATGTTAATTAAGATCAACACTGTTGAGTGAAAGCCACACTATTTGTCAAACTAACAGTATAGGAAGAACTCTCCAATCCAAAAAAGAAGCTGAGCCTACTCTGAGTCAATTATGTACAAGTAAGATGTTATTAGGGCTTCCCAGGTGGCTGAGGGGGTAAAGAATTCATCTGCAAAGCAGGAAATGGAGGCAGAAGGGAGTTCGAACCCCAGTTCAGGAAGTTCTCCTGGAGGAGGGCACTGGCAACCCAGTCCAATATTCTTGCCTGGAGAATCCCATGGACACAGGGGTGTCTGATGGGCTACAGTTCATAGGGTCACAAAGAGTCGGATATGACTAAAGTGACTGAGCACATGGGCACGCATGATGTTATTAACATGAACATGTTTCCATAATCATAAATGCTTTCAGGGCAAATTTAAGCATCCTCATGTTCATGTGGACAGCTTGGCACAGGTTGCCTGAACAAATTGATTCTTTAAATATTTGTTTTTACATGTATAATAATACCCTTCTTGGCTGGTAGCACATGTAACACACATTCTACTAGTCAGCTCAGAGGCTCTGCTGGTTTTCCAGTACCATCAGTGTTCATCATATGTTGGTGTACTTGGATCATTATTAACTTTTCTCCAGGAAATTTTGAATTATACCCATAAGCATTTCTAGCCTTCTCAGTTCTCATATTTCTGATGACTGTTAAAAATTATCAAAACCATTAAATCTTATCATCAACAAGTGTTCTCCGCTTTTCCTTCCACAATGGTCTGAAGGCCAGACTGAATAAGCATAGCGCAGAAATTTTGGTTTTTGGAAGAAGCATCAAAAAGAACTGTCTCAGTAGAAGACCATAACAATTAATATTGAGGTTGGCATTGAAAAGAATAGATTTATGTTTACAGGATCCCCAGTGTCAGTTGACATTGCTACCATAAGCAGGTATCTGTCAGACTGGATCAGTGGACTGTGCCAAGATTTTTGGTCCAGGAGCTTATGACATCCTGCAAGTAGATTACTAAATAAATTCTACTGTGAAAAGAATTAATTATACAAGACTAAATTGGTAAAGTTGGTAAAGAATCTGCCTGCAGTGCAGGAGACCCTAGTTCGATTTCTCGATCAGGAAGATCTGCTGGAAAAGGGATAGTATACATACTCCAGTATTTTGGGGCTTCCTTTATGGCTCAGCTGGTAAACAATCTGCCTGAAATGCAGGAGATCTGGGTTTGACCCCTGGGTTAGGAAGATCCCCTTAAGAAGAGAAAGGCTACCTACTCCAGTATTCTGAAGTGGAGAATTCCATGGACTGTATAGTCCATAGGGTTGCAAAGAATCAGACACAAATGAGTGACTTTCATTTTCAAATGAATAAGGGAAATCTAATTGGCATTTTTCACTGAAATATTAATGATATTATTTATAATGTTCCAAATTCTGGTGGTCTTATGGAACAAATTATTTCTTCATCTATATCTAACCCTCATCTTAGTAAAATCAATTTACAAACATAAATAAAAATTTTCTCATTATAGTTGCTTCTGATCACTTGAAATTTAAGAAAAATATTTTATACACAAAAAACTTATTATAGATTATAGCTCTATAAGTAAAAAATAATAATTACATAAAATAATAATGCATATTGGTAGCATTCAAATTGGAGAAGGCAATGGCACCCCACTCCAGTACTCTTGCCTGGAAAATCCCATGGATGGGGCAGCCTGGATGGCTGCAGTCCATGGGGTCACTGAGGGTCAGACACAGCTGAGCAACCTCACTTTCACTTTTCACTTTCATGCATTGGAGAAGGAATTGACAACCCACTCCAGTGTTCTTGCCTAGAGAATTCCAGGGACAGGGAAGCCTGATGGGCTGCAGTCTATGGGGTTACACAGAGTCGGCCACGACTGAAGTGACTTAGCAGCAGCAGCATTCAAATACTTTTATCGAACTCCTTTAATTTCATGGCGTAATGTAGTTATTTGCACAACTGCATAACCTACTTCTCACCAGTATAGAATCAAATAAACAAAATATGGAAGGAAGAATACAGTTAAAAACAAATCTTGTTAATTAGTTATACTCAAGTCTACAGCTAAATTAAAAGGAGAGTATGGAAATAATGCATACAAAATTCTTTTGAAAACCTCATCTATACCTATTCTATGATTAATGAGGTCCTATCCTTATGTAGAGTAAAGCAGAGGTTTCTAATCCCTGGGCTATCGACCAGATAATGACGATAAAAACCAGTCTATCGCCTTTAAGAACAGGAGGTGAGGGAACTAAGCTTCATCTGTATTTACAGCGGCTCCACATTGCTCACATTACTGCCTCAGCTCTGCCTCCTGTCAGATCAGTGGCATCATTTCATAGAAGCAAGAACCCTACTGTGAACTGCACAAGCAAGGGATCTAGGTTGCCTGCTCCTTATGAGAATCTAGTACCTGATGCTCTGAATCTGCACTATGGTAATTTGCATAATTTTTCATTATATATCACAATGTAATAATAACTGATATAAAGTGCACAATAAATATGATGTGCTTCAATCATCCCCAAACCATACCCTACTCCTAGTCTATGGAAAAATTGCCTTCCATGAAACTGGTTCCTGGCACCAAAAAGGTTGGGGACTGCTGTAGTAAAGACTGTTACTTCCTGAAAAACCAGAAACATTGGCAAACTTGAGGATCTCAGCAAAGGAGAATTTCCCTACAGTTATATATTGCAGGTGAAAGAAACGTGAAAGAGAGAAATAGAATGATTCTTGGTTCTGTTTCTTGGAATACATGAATCTACAGAGTAATAAAATTATTTCTGGCAAATAAATATGATTTTTTAAAATGTCACTATGGGTTTCCCAAAGCTAAGAAGACAGTAAATTCCCTTACCTCAATATTACTTGGCTACATTAATAGCTATGTCGAACATTATAGCAAGGAGGTCTTTAAATGTTTATCAGTCCTCGAGTCCTGTTACACTTATCAAAATGAACCAGATTGTAGAGCAGTAAATGGCTTCCCTGCTGGCTTGGTGAAAAATCAACCTGCAAGGCAGGAGATCCCCTACAATGCAATATACCCAGGTTTGATTCCTGAATTGGGAAGATTCCTTGGAGAAGAAAATGGCAACCCACTCCAGTATTCTTATCTTGGAAATTCCATGGACAGAGGAGTCTTGGCAGGCTACAGTCCATGGGGTTACAAAGAGTCAGACACAACTTACCATCATAGAATGTAAATGAAATGAATACTACTGAATCCAGAAACTGAAAAGTAAACATTTTTGGTCAAATATGTGTCTTAGGAAAAGAATCTGACCACAGTGATAACCTGGTCTCTCCCCTTTCTACTAAAATTTCTTAAAAAAAAAAAATTCAGTCATTTGAAGACATGGTTTATGATCTAGAGGTAGGTCTTAAAAACCAGAAGCTTCCTTCCACAAGCCTGTATTGCAAAGGTAACAGATAAACAGAGTCATTCTGAAAGCCCTGTTTTCTGAGATAGGCTTTCAACAAGAGAGGATATTATTACACTAAAAACAAGCAATCTCTGGTTTGTTTGTTTGTTTTTAAGAAAATTGACCCCAAAGTCAACCAACCAGAAATCTGATGGCCAAATAAAAACCTGAACTATACATTCAGCTTCTATGAGTGTTCTGTAAGCCTGATTGAAAGCTAATTATCTAGGAGGATTTCTTATTTGCAATATCTAAAAATGATTTATTTTATTAGAAATTGTAGTTGAATATGTTTGTATACATAAATATAGATACAAGTACAATTCCTGACTATGCTAAGTCACTTCAGTCATGTCCAATTCTTGTGATCCTATGGACTATAGCCTGCCAGGCTCCTCTATCCTTGGCGCTTCTCCAGGCAAGAATACTAGAGTAGGGTACCATACTCTCCTCCTGGGGATCTTCCTGACCCAGGGATCAAATCCACATCTCTTCTCTTGCATTGGCAGGCTGGTTCTTTACCACTAGCGCCACCTGGGAAGCCTGATTATATGAAAATCAACCTTAGTCTGACATCTCTGCTGTTGCTTCCGTGATGACTCCCATCTTACCAGTCTAATCACAGGAAAAATAAACCTGCTGCTCAACCCCAAAGGTGTCCATGTCCTAATCCCAAGACCTGAGAATATTTTAGGTTATATGTAAAAGGGGAATTCAGGTTGTAGATGGAGTTAAAGGTTGCTAATCAGCTGATATTGAGATGAAGAGATTTTCCTGCAATATTTGAGTGGACTCAACACAGTCACAAGTGGGAGGAAGAGTCAGAGAGAGGTTTGAAGATGCTACGTTGTTTACTTTGAAGGAGGAGGAAGCGGCCATAAATCAAGGAATTCAGGTGGCCCTGTAGAAGCTGGAAATAGCTTCCTCAAAGTGACTCCAGAAAGGATCACAGCCCTGCTGATATTTTACTTTTAGCCCATCAAGACCCATTTCAGACTTCTGACCTCAAAAACTGTTAAGATAATAAATGTGCATTGTTCTAAGAACTCAGTTTGTGGTAATTTGTTACAGTGTTTTAGAAAGCTAAGACACTACCATATTTACAATAGCTACTAGAACAAAAGCAGGTTGCTCAGTAGTAAAGAATCTGCTTGCCAGAACAGAAACCTCAGGAGATGTGGGTTTGATCCCCGGGTCAGGAAGATCCCTGGAGAAGGAAATGGCAACCCACTCCAATATTCTTGCAGCATAATCCCAGGGACAGAGGAGCCCGGCAGGCTACAGTCCATGGGGTCGCAAAGAGTCCAACAGGACTGAAGTGACTGAGGACAAAATAAAAGCCAATCTCCTTCCCACAGCCTAAAAGATATTGCAAAAACAAGCCTTCCTTCCTCTCTCAGCTCATCTTCCCATCCTTCTCTGCTCAGGAAACACTGACGTTCTCTCACTGCTTTAAGCCTGCCAGCTTCTTCTACTCAAGGTCTTCGCACTTTCCACACTTTGTCTGTAGGGCTCATTTCTTTGCCGCTCTGGCTCTTTCTCGTTCTTCAAGTTGACTTTAAGTCACATTCCTCAGCTGGCCTTTAAAATAAATAAATATCTAATAAATATCTAATGTCAGTATATATCTTACTGACTCTGTTGTTCTGGAGAACCCTGATTTACAGAAAAGGGGAAAGACACTCCAACTCTTGAAAGAAGGAACACCAAGGGTGTACAAGGAAGAAAAAAAAATGATGGTAGCTTTCTTTGGGGATCCTTTAAAATAAATTCCATCTGTGTAAAATGGTTTGTACTTTACTTTGAACCTCTGTGCTCCTCTGTTACTTCTCTCATTGCACATCCATACAATTTGATTGCTTGTCTATCTTTTCTACTGGATTTTTAGTACTTCAAAGGTAGGGGCTGTGTCTCATGACTAAACACTATGTCCCTAGTACCTTGCTTCAATACCTTAGTAATACTTGTGAGGTGAATGAATGACTGAATGAAAAATGTACCCTATATTCATGAATACTTTATTTTTTATTAACCTTATTAATTCCTTCAACTCCTACTTATTTACCCAATCTTCTCCCTGATAAATGTATCACACTATTTCTCTAAGACAGCGTGTGCTATACTAAGTCACTTTCGTCATGTCCGACTCTTTGCAACCATCTGGACTGTAGCCTGCCAGCCTCCTCTGTCCATGGGATTTTCCAAGCAAGAATACTGGAGTGGCTTGCCAAGCCTCCTCCAGGGAAATCTTCCCAACCCAGGAATCAAACCCATATCTCTTATGTCACCTACATTGGCAGGGTTTTTTTTTTCCCCACTAGGTCCACCTGGCAAGCATGTCCACCTTCAAAATCACCAAATAATCCAGAATAATATGGAATCAAAATATACAATTTTTGCTGTGCAGTATCTGTCCTTCACTGAACAAAGGAAGATAACCTAGTAATAATTAACAATATCCCATAGAACATTTAATGAGATAAAATTTAAATTATTAGGCTGCTTTAATGCTTAAAATTTAAAGAATCACAACCTGATTACAATTTAAAAATCTGTTTATGAAAGAATAACATATTCTTTCATACTGATTGTGTGCTGAATGTGATTCTTTTTTATTTGTAAATATTAAATACTCTAGAGCTCATAAATCCTGCAGTTGAAGGAAAACCTGGATATGTTCTTCTTGTAAAGACTGCCATTAGGTTAACCTCCCTCACTCCAATTTCACTTTCTCCCCTCATCAGTTTATGTACTCTGCATTTCTAACAAAGAATGACAATTTCAGAGCTTAGAAAGGGCCTAAACTTTGCTTTATCAAGGACAATACTGGCAACTTTCCAAAAACCTGGAGGCCATGGCTCATCTGCAAATCATGTACATATATTTGCATGAATTTTATTTTGATTAGTAGCCTCAACCCATGATGGTACTTGGGATGAATGAAGCATTTTACATATATGAATAAATGAAGATGATTTAGTAGTCTTAACTGCTCATGGCTGTTTTCCCTGTTCCTTTAACTCTCCTCATCTATTCCCTTCTTGTTATTTCTTCTCTTTAAATCTGGAGTGGGTGCTGCTTTTCGTTCCTAACATACTGATTCTATATATAAGGAGAAAGAAGAAGCCCTGCTTTTGTGTTTTATTGACCCATTCAGCAAATCTACTATGACCCAAATCACTGTGACTTCGTGATTTTTGCAAAGTTCTTTATTTTCACTGGCATAAATTGGCATCTTTGGGGAGCTGGGTCAGGGAGGTACACAAAGCTTGATGACTGTGGAATTTTCTTTTGAAGAGTTTGTCCCTCAAGTACTCCGTAAGCTAAAACGTAACTTTAGTGACAAATATATTAAAAGTAGTATACAACAGTGCTAAAAGTAGAGGGAAAAATAGAATTCCTACTCCTTTAATAGCTTTTTATTTCCCCTAAACTGTAAAATTCGGTGAATGCAATTGTGTTCATGTGCAGTTGTGTGAGCATCCATGTTTGATGTGAGGTAGTATAAGTTGGCAGAAGACCATAGAAAGATTCTTAACTAGTGGAGATAAAGGATTCTGATGATGGTGTAGGATGGTTACTATCAGAAAAATGAGAGGACGAAGACCTTGGCTTGTAGTGAAATCATAGAAAATTCTAGAGATCACAGGAGGTAATGAAGTGGTGGTGACTAGTTTGAAGATCAAATATGAGGATCTCTAAATTGTATCCCCAAATCTGTATTCATTTATTGCAATAAATGACTAATAAAACAATTTCTCTCTATATATCCTTCATGTATATTTTTCCAAGCGAATAAAAGGCAATGAATTCAATATTTGGGAAAAATATTACTTTTTCTTCCTTACCTCGATGCCCCATTTTGTATTCCTCTTTCTTGTTCTTTATTCTCTTATTTTATTCTCCTATGATCCAATACATTCAAGTCCTTTCTAGTGTTTCAGTGTAGCCAGGTTCCCTACAAACAACAGTGTGTTCATTTTTATTAGTTATTACTGCATAGGGCCTACTTTCCTTATGAGAAATAATATTTATTTATTCCTCCTCTGTTTGGAGCAATAGAAAACATAGGAAATTACTTCAGAATATGATTCATGTCTTCTATTTATAGGTCATAAGGATGGAAATATGGTCCTAAGTTTTTAAGGTTAAAATCTACAACTATTTCAGAGAATTAAATTAATGTAACAAAGTAATAGAAATATTATTAGGAATGATGCATGAGGAATTTGGCCTAAAATAAAGTTGGAATTTGAATCCCTCAGGGTTTGATCAGACAAGCAGAACCACATGGAGTAAAGAATTTATTCTATGGGTTGGATTTTACATGATTATGGGAGCCAGTGAGAAGGTCCATGGAACGGCCTTGTCGCCTGTGTCAAATGCTGGGTCTACGTTACTGCTTGAGCAGGCAATGGCACCCCACTCCAGTACTCTTGCCTGGAAAATCCCATGGATGGAGGAGCCTGGAAGGCTGCAGTCCATGGGGTCGCTGAGGGTCAGACACAGCTGAGCAACTTCACTTTCATCTTTCACTTTTATGCATTGGAGAAGGAAGTGACAACCATTCCAGTGTCCTTGCCTAGAGAATCCCAGAGATGGGGGAGCCTGGTGGGCTGCCATCTATGGGGTCACACAGAGTTGGACACGACTGAAGGGACTTAGCGGCAGCAGCAGCTACCTGGGAAGCTCATTTAAGTTATATATAGTGTGATCAAAAGGCAAAGGGAATCAACTAGAAGAAGGAACATTATCCAAAGATAATGCTGTCTATGAGGTCGCACAGAGTTGGACATGACTAAAGCAACTTAGCAGCACATTACTGCTGGTTATAAAGGGCCATAGTTAGGAAGGAAATCTGTACTGGATGGGTTGAGGATCAATTGGTGCTCATTTAAGTAAACTGGAACCCTTGAATCTAAACCATAACTCACACCTAATTTTCACAGCTTCTAACCTAGCATAAGTTATCTACAGGAGAATCTGGTGTCCTTCACTGCAGAGCTGCTTCAGTATGGTACTTCTTCAGCAATACACTTGCTCCAGAACTTGCAAATACTGAACTGGAAGATCCAATAGAATCTGGAGGGCTTCTTGGCCTGGCTACAGTTGTTCTGTAGCAACAAGATGAACTAGCAAATTCACAGCAAGAAAAGAAGGCTGCAGTGGATCTGGTGACCTATATTGACTTTCAGAAAGTAGAGCAGGCTGATTCTCTTTCACCTTCTAAATCTCATGCAAATTTTGCTCGTGGGCCACCCCAACCTGGGACCATAGCAGAAGGATTTCAAGAAACACAATTTCAATTGAACCTAAGCTGCACAGGAAAAAAGGTACCACAATCAACTGCTTGACCACTTCTCACATGTATGTGCCTCTTTGAACCATACTCAGGATCCAATTAAAAGGAAAGCAAATCATGCTTCTGGCAAATAGGCTGCAATCTCCCTCCAACAGTTATCGCATGCAACCTCTCCCAAGAAGACACAAGTCCCTTTATCCATCTTTGGATAATATTCCTTCTTCTAGTTGATTCCCTTTGCCTTTTGGTCACACTATAACTTAAATGGGCTTCCCGGGTGGCTGCTGCTGCTGCTAAGTCACTTCAGTCGTGTCCAACTCTGTGTGACCCCATAGACCGCAGCCCACCAGGCTCCCCCATCCCTGGGATTCTCTAGGCAAGAACACTGGAGTGGTTGTCATTTCCTTCTCCAATGCATGAAAGGAAAAGTGAAAGTGAAGTCACTCAGTTGTGTCCAACTCTGTGCAACCCCATGGACTGCAGCCCACCAGGCTTGTCCATCCACCGGATTTTCCAGGAAGAGAGTACTGGAGTGGGATGCCATTGCCTTCTCCCAAGTGGCACTAGTTGTTAAAAACCTATCCACCAATGCAGGAGTCATAAGAGAACGCTGGGGTCAGAAAGATCCCCTGGAGGAGGGCATGGCTGCTCACTCCAGTTTTCTTGCCTGGGAAATCCCATGAACAGAGGAACTACAATTCATGGGGTTGCAAAAGATGGGCCAAGACCATAACTAAAGAACAAGAGAGATGATATGGGGAAGGTGCTGGGAGGGGGGTTCAGGGTTGGGAACTTGTGTACACCTGTGGTGGATCCATGTCAATGTATGGCAAAACCAATACAGTATTGTAAGGTAAAAAAATAAAATAATAAATAAAGTAGAAAACTAAAAAAAAAAAAGATTTTTAAACAATCTAGAATTATTTTGTGTTTATAGTATAATAAAGTGGTCCATTTTAAAATGATCTTCCATAGGATATGGAGTGTTGCAAGGTTTTTTTATTATTTTCTTTCAACTAAGTTGAATTATTATATGATTTTGAGAATGCTATATTAAATTTTGTTTGGTAGTAGGGTCCAAGTAGATTGTCCTTTCTGTTGTGTTCTACTTATTCTGATACCAATTCTTATTATTTGTATTACAGTGTCATCAGAGTATGATCTGATATCTGGAAAGGCAAGTTTCCCTTTGTTGATCTTCCTTATATAATCTGTAAGATTATTTTACTCAGTAAAATAAATCTATTAAGAGCATTTGTCTTTGTCTGATTTGTTTCACTAAGAATAATACCCACTAGGTCCATCCACATTGTTTCACGTGGGAGAATTTCCGTTTTTTTTTTTTTCCTGATCTGAGTAGTATTTCATAGTGTATATATACCACATCTCTTCTACCCATTCATCTGCTGTTGGACACAGGTTGCTTCCATATCTTAGCAATCGTAAATAATGGTGCTATGAACATTGCATATATGTATCTCTTCAAATCAGTGTATCAATTGACTATAAATTCTTAATTATAAAGACCATGTGCTCTATATATAATATGAAGAGCACTAAGAAAAGAATCCTGTGATTACTGACTAATCACAAAGTATTTAGTACATTTGGCTAGAGATTTAGGAATATTAGAAGGATGTTTAGATAGGAACAGAGAAAACAAAGCTTCCTTAGTGATATCACAGTAAAATATACTCCTCATATGTGTCTATTTTGTTCACAAACATATTCCTAATGTCTAGGGCAGTGACTGGCCCAAAGACTGAGTAAATATATGTTGAATAATGATGATGTTGGTGTTTTAGGAACAGAGAAAACAAAGCTTCCTTAGTGATATCACAGTAAAATATACTCCTCATATGTGTCTATTTTGTTCACAAACATATTCCTAATGTCTAGGGCAGTGACTGGCCCAAAGACTGAGTAAATATATGTTGAATAAATGATGATGTTGGTGTTTTGAAAAAATTTGAGGCATGAATAGCAAAAGCATACCATGAATAATTAAATCTTTTCGGTTCAGTTCAGTCAGTTCAGTCGCTCAGTCGTGTCCAACTCTTTGCGACCCCATGAATCGCAGCACTCCAGGCCTCCCTGTCCATCATCAACTCCTGGAGTTCACTCAGACTCATGTCCATTGAGTCCGTGATGCCATCCAGCCATCTCATCCTCGGTCGTCCCCTTCTCCTCCTGCCCCCAATCCCTCCCAGTATCAGTGTCTTTTCCAGTGAGTCAACTCTTCGCATCAGGTGGCCAAAGCACTGGAGCTTCAGCTTTAGCATCATTCCCTCCAAAGAACACCCAGGGCTGATCTCCTTCAGAATGGACTGGTTGGATCTCCTTGCAGTCCAAGGGACTCTCAAGAGTCTTCTCCAACACCACAGTTCAAAAGCATCAATTCTTCAGTGCTCAGCTTTCTTCACAGTCCAACTCTCTCACATTCATACATGACCACTGGAAAAACCATAGTCTTTTGGGGGCCTACAAATCCCTGACCTATTCCTTTTCAATATCAGGTACTAATGCTAGGGAATTGTACATAAAGATAGAAGTTGTAACTGCTTCTCTCTGCAAGTTTACTACTTTTTTAGATACATAGACACATACATACGCAAATATGCACACAAAAGCATCCTTGTGCAGTTACATCACAGCAAGTGAATTACTGAACATAACCATAAAACATGTACATTGTCACATGGGTGAAGAGCCCAGAAGCGACTTCAGTCCTGTGCGTGGCACATTGTCCGCTCTGCTTGTTGCTTCTCGGAAGCTGTGCATCTTCATTCAGGTGTCATGTGCACCAAAGGGCCAAAAACAGCAGAACACACTAAAACGAGACATACTGTGTCTCTTTCTGCAGCCAAATTTATTAGAATCCTAGACTGCAGATAACGTGAAGATGCAGCAAACATTCCTCCTAGAAAAAAATGGAAAAAATAAAGAACTACATTGTTAACTCATAGAAGGTTTATGAAAGATAGATGTGCATTTACTAAAACTCTAAGCCCTTTAATTAATTTATGTACTTTACTTTTCACTTACTTTTCAAGTGGAACTCATTTTAAAACATTGTTTATCCTTCCCTAACTTCTTCTTACATATGTACTGCCAATTTAATTCCCATTTTAAACTCTTCTGTGATCGTCATGAGCACTGAGAACTTCTCCCTAATATAATGTTATGGACACTGTGTCTTGCCTATAACATAGACTGTTTAATAACAGTTATCTGGTATGATAAAAATAATTGCCTGAAATTGCAGCTCACAAAGTCTGAATCTGTGAAACTACAATTAACTGGCCTAGGGATGTAGCAAGAAGAAATGAGACCTGGTTTGAACCTAGACGTATATCTGAAATTTGGCGAGCAAAAAACCAACAATGGGTGCAGTATTGGGATGTACAAAAAACACAGTCAATTTCCACTATCACAGAAAACTTTTGAGCTGGTTCTAAGTTCTCCAGTAGGTGGATATCTGCTGTGTAATTTCTTGCCAAATTCTACAGCTTTGACTCAAAACAGCCTTTTAGATCAAGCTGTGACACCCAGATAAATGTCATTCCTTTGGGATATTGTTATAAATGAAAATAGTAAATGTTCAGTTAGTGACTTTAAAGTGAAGTCAGATTTGCATTGAAGTACCTATATTTTAGGATTTCTATTCTATCGAGAACCCACAGGCATGCAGAAAACATCAGTTCAAATTTTGAAAAATAATGCTTTGGTGCATATAGCTTTAAATAGCACTGGGACGTATATTTCAGTACAGCCAACCTCTGCTTTCCCGGTGGATATAATTATCAGATTCTGCTTTTAGAATGCTGATTGCTGCCAGCATCCCCTTAGGACTGGCACCCCCTTGAAAAGAAATAAGAAGCCAGACGCAAGAAGAACCTAGAATTGGGAAGACATTCATAATCATCTAGGCTATATTTTGGAGGTGACTCTAAAAGTTTAGAGATTTGTCTATGTCCTAGATCATGAGAGGCAAAGAAGGAACAAGATTGGGAATCCCAGGCGAGTGAATTTTCCAATAGGCATTAGGTGTCTAAATTCAAGGAACCATCAAATTTCGAATAGGACCTCATGGTAGCAGTCATTACGAGCTGAGCAGTTTGGCAAGGCCACGCCAATGAAAAAATTGAGTTTATTTTCAACTGCAGCTTCTCTTTTTTACTCTCTTTTAACAATCTTTTGTTTCTTCCTAAATATTGTGTTCAATATGACTAAAAGTTATCCAATAGCAAGATCTTCTAGCTCTCTAGGTGGGACATAAAGTCAGGTGCATGTATACCCAAACTAGCTAGAGTTTTATACATTTGGCATCTGATAGATTTTAAGGAAATAGGAAAGCACAGAGAAATTCTGCAGTCTAATCCAAATTGTTTAGTTTGCATTGTCGACTTTTTGCTCTAACAAGCTCTTTTATCATAAATGCCTTCTCCAAGAAAAAGTGACTAATGACAGACTTGTGTTGTCTTCTTCAGCTTCTCTTACCTTTCCTCTGTCATTTGGTCTTTAAAAAAAAAAAAAGGTTTAAAAATCATTGAAAATGGTTTTGATCTTTGGTGATGTAAATTGTGCTGCATGGCATAAACATTTATAAGCTTCCTGGGTTAAGTTTTTCTTTAAACTATATGGTTTTTTGTCATGTTTAACTGCCACCATCCTTTCATTGGTGATTATGTCCAGGCATTCACTGAATGCATTGCTGCCCAAACTGCTACCTTCTTACTTCAAGTTTTGTTTAAACAAGACAAGACCTCCATGTTTGCTCATAGTTTCATTGAATATTTTTATGGCTGGATCTTTTTAAAAATATTTAATTGGAGGACTATTGCTTTAAGGCTGAGTGCAGAAGAACTGATGCTTTTGAACTGTGGTGTTGAAGAAGACGCTTGAGAGTCCCCTGAACTGCAAGGAGATCAACCCAGTCAATCCTAAAGGAAATCAGTCCTGAATATTCATTGGAAGACCTGATGCTGAAGCAAAACTCCAATACTTTGGCCACATGATGTGAAGAACGGACTCATTGGAAAAGACCCTGATGCTGGGAAAGACTGAAGGCAGGAGGAAAAGGCGATGACAGAGGGTGAGATGTTTGGATGGTATCACCAACTCGATGGACATGAGCTTGAGAGGGCCTCAGGACTTGGTGATGGACAGGGAAGCCTTGTGTGCTGCAGTCCATGGGGTTGCAAAGAGCCGGACATGACTGAATGACTGAACTGAACTGATTGCATTGTTTATACATCAACATGAATCAATCATAAGTATATATGTCCCCTCCTCCTTAAATTTCCTTCCCACCTCCCACATCACCCATCCATACGTTAAATAGGAGGTATTGGGTAAAAAAGTTAAGATCACTTTAGGTACGGTCGAAACATATATAACAATTTCATCTATTTATATGTCTACAAGCATGAGAGAACTTGTTAGTACACCAGACATACCCATATTAGGACAATATATTTTCTCTCCATCATGAGTGCTTGACCTATTTTTCCTTTATTTCATAATATTGGACTCTTTTTCATACCTTTTGTTCATGTGTCCTAAATGTTCATCATAAAGAACTATTCAAATATATTATATATTTTTATGTGAATATATTAAGTATATTTACTAAAGCAATAGTCAGTCATTACTAAGAGTCAGGCAACTCTGTGTCCTACTGTGAGAAAATCTACAAAATACGTTGTTAAAATTTTTAAAGATGTCAAAGTATTGTAACATGCTAACATTGATTTTTCTCAGAAAGATACATAAGCACATGCTTGGATGTTCAGGGACCATCTCTGGAACGACATGTAGAAAACTGGCAAGCAGGCATCCCACTGAGAAGACATAGGATTGAATTAGAAACAGGGGAAGGAAAAACAACTCTTTTACACTATATGTCACTTGGTAACTTCTGATTTTTTTTTTCATTTTTACCATATGTATGTGTTAGCAATTTAAATAAAAACAGTATGTTTGGGGTTGACATACATATATTCCTATGTATAAAATAGATAGTTAATGAGAACATACTGTACATACAGAGAAGTCTACTCAATCCTCTGTGGTGACCTAAATGGGAAGGAAATCCAAAAATAAGGGGCTCTGTGTATATATATGAGGGCTTCCCTGGTGGCTCACTGGTAAAGAATCTGCCAGCCAAGGGGGTATGCAGCTTTAATCCCTGGATTGGGAAGATCCCCTGGAGAAGGGAAGAGCTACCCACTCTAGTATTCTTGCCTGGAGAATCCTATGGACAGAGGAGCCTGGGTAGGCAACAGTCCATGAGTTTGCAAAGTACTGAACATGACTCTGCAACTAAACAACAACAATGTGTTTATATAGCTGATTCACTTTGTTTGACAGTAGAAACTAACACAACATTTTAAAGAAACTATATTCCAAAAAAATTTTTAAGAAAATCCAGTGAAGAAGAAAAAAAGTAAGACAGATACAAAATAACATTAAATGGAAATAGTAAGAAGTATGGGTGGGTGAAATCAAAGAGCTGTCAATGAGTTATTCACCAGTCAGTGCAGGCTGAAAACACAATTGTTGGTTGTAACTGTCAATGAGCAGCCAGAGGGCAACATGATCAGGACCTGCTGTGCTGACATCCACCCCCTGGGGTGACTGGTAATTCCATTTTCTCCTAGAAGACTTCCTTTCCCTTGCAGGTACCCTGAGGCATGTAAGTAGCACAAAGAGTCTTTGGAAAGCTCAGTTAGTAGTGAGTCTTCCTCAGAGAGGCAAAGAACAAAACAAAAACTAACTTACAGGTCAAAATTTTTATCACTGTGAGTTCCTAGAAATCTGGTAACACTCTGGAATATATTTCTCCATAAGATGAACATCATAATTATAATATGAATTATTTACTTATGTACTTTCATAACGACAGAAAGAATTGCTAAGTATTTCCAACATGAGTGAAATATGAAATCATATGAAATCCCATCTTAAAGATTAATCAAATGTTAGTATTGTGGTATTTCATAGCTATGAATACATACATTATATATTTTTCATGTTCCATATGGTTTTAAATTTTTGCATGAATATATATATTAATTTTTATATATTTTACATATTTTTACATATTCAGGATAATGCTTTTAAAAGACATTTCTACAAATAGATTCAACCAGTTGTCTCAGGGAATGCTTTCAGAAAAAATGAAATTTATGTTGATGTCAGAAGTATTTTGAATTATTCTATTCTTTCTATATGTGTGTATGTGGGCTGTGCTCAGTCATGTCCAAGTTTTGCAACTCCATGGATTCTCTATGACTATTGAGGAGCTTTTCTTACTTTGAACAGGGTTTGACAAGGCTTTAGTATTAGGTTATGCTAGCTTTGTAAAAGCAATTTGAAGCCTCTCCGTGTGTGTGTGTGTGTGTGTGTGTGTGTGTGTGTGTGTGTGTATGTTTAAAACAATCTAGAGAGCACTGCAATGAAAGCTGAAATATAATTTTCCCCAATATTGTCTGGACCCAGAACCTTTTATGAAAGTAGGTTTTTGACATATGTTTAAAACTTCTTCCAAGGATATTGTTATATTTAATTACTTATTCCTTTTTGGCTTCATGTTATAATACACATTTATCCATAACCTATCTAATTCAAGAAATCTGCCAAATATATATTTTGAATCTCTCAAGTTTTCATATATGCCATCTTCATTTTCAAAAAATTAAGGGATATGATAGTGAATTAATTTTGTTCTTCTGTATCTGATTGTAACTGTATACTTAACTGATTTTTTTAGAACCATGTTTTGAAATCTTTAAAATACAATTAAAAATTTGCTCAGATTTATAATTTTAATTTCATGTTTTCTAATTCTATTATTTTCATTTCTCATTTCTTCCAAAATATTAATTTTCTGAATGTATAATTTATATGTTTATTTTACCCTCTTTTATTTTTAAAA